>ML787020.1:445624-478240 GCA_009831015.1 Picea engelmannii
ACCTAAAGCCATTATGTAGGTTCTCATTCTAACTTTTCAGAAGGCAAAGTTTGTTCCATTGAACAGAGGGGCCTTATTGGTTGAATTTCCTTCATGGCTTGACATGTTTAAGCTCTAGGATCTACCCTTAGATAAAAGGGGCCCGCTCTGATACCAATTGTTGAACAACTGAGAGGGGGGGTGAATCAGTTGTTCCCATGTTTAAACAATTATGCTTATTTTAAATTCTTCACAAAGCACTTAATGACAATCACAATAATGCAGGGAAATAAGCAATAACACATTCATCATCAGTCACACATATGAGATACACAAGGAAAAATATTTCCCGAGGAAACCCATAAAGAGTAAAAACCTCTTCTTCTTTATATGATAAGTAATCTTTACATTCTTTACATTATCATACATATGAGCACCAACTCATAATGAGGCTGCAACCTCTGTTTTGCAAGATGCTACTTGCTGAGAGCACCAACTCTTTGGTTTCTCTAGCACCAACTAGAAGGAAGCACCAACTCCCCAAGTGTTCCAGCACCAACTGAATGGAAGCACCAACTTCCAATCATACATGCACCAACCTGTAAAAAAGAGAACAACAATTCTCCCTTGCACCACCTTGCCACCCTTGTTTTTCTAGTTGCATCTAGAAGGAAGCTACAACTCCTTGTGTTCAAGCACCCACTCGAACCTCTGAGGACAACAATCCTCCCTAGCACCTCCCTACCACCCTACCATCCATTTGTGTTACTAAAACTTATTACAGCGATATAAAGTTCTTCAATGGCTTACTAGTCTCATCATTGTTCTGCTACACTGCACTGCATTGTTTGCATCAGTGTCTTTTGCACATTCCTCTACGCTTTATGTCCTTCTGCCTTTATGCACTGTGTGCCAAATCCATTTAATGCACCATTCCTTTGCTTTGTATTTCAGTTGATGTACACTCCTCCTTTGGCATTGATGAATCCCTCTCAACAACAACAACCCCCATCTCTTCTCTGTTCTGCATACTTATAGTCTCTGTGCACCTTGTGCATCCATCCTGCCATGCTTCTGCATGCTCTCTCATGTTGAGTACTCTACCTGCTCATCATGGCAACTCTTTAGCTTCTCTGGCAGTTAGATCCATCTGTCAATTGCCTCTATGAACAGTCTTCATTCCACTGGCAGATTCCTAGAGACTCTTCAGCTCCTCTAATAATCACACAGAAGTCTCTTCGAGTCCTCTGGCAGAAACCATCAGTGGTTTCTAGCAGTTACACTGTGAACCTCCAACGACCGCTTCAACAACTGAATCACCATTGTTCGATTAACTGTTAAGATCAATAGTAGCCCTTCGATCATACTTAAATTCTCCTGCACCGTTGGATGGAGTTCGTAGGTTCTTGAGTTTTAATTCATATGCCCACTGGCTGTGACCGAGCGATAAACAGGGTTTTGATTTCGTGATCTCGTATCTCAGCATTCCTGTGATCAAGGATCTCGACACTCCAAGTCATGATCGCCGAGACTCTGAGATGGATCCTAGCACCACTAGCTTCTTCCCTTCACGTGACCACCGGTGGTGACCACAGGCTGCGCCAAAAGGCGCTTCGTATTTCATGATTTTATAAACTTCATCGAGCCTGATCAACGGTCGAGATCTCCGATGATCCGACGGTCCAGATCTCATCGCTATTCCTGTGATGAAGGGTCTTGATGCTCCAAGTCGCGATCGCCGAGACTCCGAGATGGAGCTTAACATCGCTAGCTCCTTTCTCTATCTTCCACCAATGTAACCACTGGTTGTGACCATAGCCTTATTCGAAAAGTCATTTCGCACTTTCGCATCTCGGGTATTCTGTGATGAGTTCTCTCGACTCTCCATGTCACGAACTCCGAAATAGAGCTTGGCTTCTCTAGCTCTGCTCTCCAACTCTCGACAATGTGACTATTAGATGTGACCACTCGCCAATCAAACGAGCACTTCGCTCCTTTGACTTTCCACTCAACGAAACGATGATCTTTCACCATGTGTCCTCTAGATCCAACAATCTAGATCTTTATTGCGATTTCACCACTTCACAAGCATTCTTCATGCCTGATCAATGGTCCACAATCCTTGGTGATCTGATGGTCCAGATCTTTTCATGATGTCGCATATTGTGAGTTTGAATCCCTTTCCTTTGGATTTCCCGATCTGTGAAACTCCGAAACAACTTCTTCATGCCTAATCAACAGTCCACGATCCTTGGTGATCTGACAGTCCAGATCATTTCGCGATGTCGCATATCGTGAGTTTGAGTCTCTTTCCTTTGGATTTCCCGGTCTGTGAAACTCCGAAACACCTTTTTCATGCCTGATCAACGGTCCGCAATCCTTGGTGATCTGATGATCCAGATCATTTCGCGATGCCGCATATTGTGAGTTTGAGTCTCTTTCCATTGGATTTCCCGATCTGCAAAACTCTGAAACACCTTCGTCGTTCTTTGACTGTTTTCCTCCTTCTGATCTTACACTGTTGATCTTGCCATTATCGATGTGCTCCTGATCGTGCTGATCTTCGCCATCAATGTCAAATACGCATACACTTGCACTCTGCACTATCTCTTCTGATCTTACATTGTCCCTGTTTTGCCATCGCTGCATACTCTGATCTTGCCATCAATGACAAACATACCTGCCTATAAATATGCCAACAATAGTAATTAATTGTCCAAGGTTAAAATTTACATTTGGTATCAGAGTACTTATTGGCTTCAGGGGGATGACTTTGTGGCTAAGGTTTTGGCTCGGGTCTGCGATAAACCATGTTACAGTGGGAGCTCTGTAATATCAATTCTTGTGATGAAAAGAAATGATGAGTAGTTCAAAAATAGAGATCGTGAAATTTAATGGACAATTTTTTCAGCTGTGAAAGCTCAAGATGGAAGATTTGTTGGTGGACAAAGATCAATAGATCATTGTGGATCTAGGTACTGCATCTATAGGAATGTCAGCTAAAGACTATAAATTTTGGATCGGAAGGCGAAGAGCTCAATCCAGTTGTGTCTGTCAAATTCAATATTATTGAAGCTAAAACCAAGGCATTATGGGATAAGTTAGGGTCTTAATATCAATGTAAGTTCTCGGTAAACAATTTTTTCCCATGGAAGAAGTTGTACAACCTGAGGATGAAAGATGGAGACTCAGTGATAGAGCATCTAAACGCCTTCAATACCATGGTAAGTGAGTTATTGTCTGTTGATATTAATATTTCTGATGAAGATATGTGTATTAGTTTATTGTGCTCTTTACTAGACTCGTGGGATAGTCTGGTTGTGGCCATAGGTAGTAATTCAACTACTTTAAGTTTTGATGATGTGGTATCATCCTTGTTGTTGAAGGAGATGAGGTGGAAAAATATGGAAAGCCAAAGAACATATGCCTTATTTGCAAGAGGACGCTCCTAAGAAAGAGATATATCTAATCCCTCAAGTGAGAGATATAAATCTAGGGGAAGATCTAAATCTCTCGGAAAATTTGTAAAGGTATGTTAAATATGTGGAAAATAAGGGCACTACAAGAAACAATGTAGATCCAAAAGCATTGAGAGAGGAAAGGGATATGATGATACCTCTTCTACAGAAGAAAAAGCCTCTGCATATGAACGAGGGGATGTGTACTTGGCTTCTTCAAGCACACATGTAGATCATGAGGCATGGTAGGTTGACTTAAGTGCATCCTTTCATATGACTCCTCACAGGGTGGTTATGAAAGGTATGATGGAGGTGACATTTTTCTAAGAGATGACTCGACAACCAAAATTTTAGGACGAGGAAAGTTAAGTTGAAGCTCATGGATGGTAGGATTGGAACACTTGGTGTTTTGCACATCCGAGGATTGGCTAGAAATTTGATTTCTATAAGCAATATGGATGATGCATGTGGAAAAATAGTGTTTGAAAAGGGAACCTACAGGATGGTTTGAGGATAAATGGTGTTGTTGAAGGGATTTCGGTTTGGAACTCTATAAAAGTTGTAGGGAAGCACTACTAGTGATGGGTGAAATAGTTCCATTGTTCCAGAGATTGGAGCTGAAGAAGAAAAAAATATTATAGTCTATAGAGAAAAGACTATGATGTGGCATCAAAGACTAGGGAATATCGGAGAGAAGGGCCTTCGAGTACTACATGGTAAAGGTATGGTTGAAGGTATGGCCAATTTCTCTCTTGATTTTTATTTCTGTGAACATTGCTTATATGGGAAGCATAATCCTATAAGATTCTCCTCTAGTGCTATGAAGGCAGAGTGAACTTTACAGTTGGTGCACAATGATGTGTTTGGACCCGTGTCGGCTCCATCATTGGGTAAATCAGTGCACTGTGTCTCATTTATAGATGGATTCTTGAGGAATACATGGATTTATTTCCTCAGGAAAAATATGAAGTCTTTGACAAATTCAAAGAGTTTAAGGCTCTTGTGGAGAATCAAACAGAGAAGAGAATTAAGGTGTTAAGGAAGAATAATGGTGGAGAATTCTATGGAAATGAATTCGAAGAATTCTGTAAGAAGTGAGGTATAGCAAGGTAGAAGACGACTCCATACAAACCTCAACAGAATGGAGTTGCAGAAAGGATGAACAAGATGTTGATGGAAAAAGCAAGGAGCATGCTCAATGGTGTCAGGTTAGGACATGAATTTTGGGTAGAGGCAGTGGGTATTGCATGTTACTTGGTCAATCAATCACCTTCATCAGTGTTGGATGACAACACTCTACACGGGGTATGGACTAGTAAGAAAACCTCTCTTACACATCTCAAGGCATTTGGTTGTGATGCATATGTTCACGTTCCAAAGGAAAACATGAGTAAGTTGGATAAAAAGGATGAAAAGTGTATCTTTATTGGTTATAAATATGGTTTGAAAGGTTATAAGCTTTGGAACCTAGAAACTAAGAAGGTAGTGTATAGTCGAGATGTGGTGTTTAGAGAAATCAAATATGTTTTCAAATAGGAAGCCCTACCAAAGGTGGAAGAACCAAAGAAATTCGAGTTTGAATTGAAGGATAATGCATCAGACTCTACGAAAGAAGAGGAATCAATTGAAGAAGAGCCTCATACTCCAGTATTGAGGAGATCGGTTCGGGAAAGAAGGAAACCATAAAGGTATACTCCACTTGTTTTTCATTCAAAATTTTCTTTGTTTATTACCGATGGTGATCCTAGAAATGTTAGGGAGGAAGTGGATTCAAAGGATGGAAAACTCTGGAAAAAGGCCATAGTGGAAGAAATGACAACATTGAACAAGAATGAGGCTTGGGATCTAGTGTAGTTGTCGATTGGAAGAAATCCCATTAGCAACAAATGGGTGTTTAAGAAAAAGTTGAATGCAGAAGACAAAGTGGAGAAATACAAAGCTCAGTTAGTAACAAAAGGTTATTCCCAAGTAGAGGGAATTGACTTTGGTGAATTTTTTTATTTTGTTGCCAAGCTAACTTCTATTAGATTTATTTTATATGTTGTTGTTGCTTTAGATTCAAAAGTAGAATAGATGGACGTGAAGACAACATTCCTGCATGGGGATTTGGAAGAAGAAATCTACATGAAGTAGCCAGAAAGATTTGTTGTGAAGGGAAAGAATGTAGGCTGAAAAAGTTCCTGTATGGGTTAAAGAAATCACCAAGGATGTGGTATCAAAATTTTGATACTTATATGTTGGGACTTGACTTCATAAGGAGAAAAGACAACCACTGTGTGTATTTCAAATTAGTTGGTGACTGTCTTATTTATTTGGTCTTGTATCTGGAAGATATGTTGTTGATAAGAAATGTCAAGGAGATTATCCAGGATGTGAAAACTCAATTGTCCTCTAAATTTGGGATGAAGGATCTTAGTGTTGCAAATTTCATTTTGGGCATGGAAATTAAAAGAGATTGGGAAAATAGGACACTCTAATTAAATTATAGGAAATATGTCGAGACGATATTGTAGAGGTTTAATATGCAGGAATGTAAACCGGTCAGGGTCCATATTCCTTGTTACGAAAAACTAAGTCCTATGGCTATGGGTTAGGGACACAATAGAGAGGTACCCTAAAAGACCACTCTTATACTCAAATCAAGAATTTAATAAAAATAACTACTTTACAGTAACTAACTTTCAAAGGAAAGCAAAGAGAACAAACATGGAATCCAACGTTTGAAGTCAATCTCGCTCAAGAAATTTTTCTCCATAACTCTTGCTCAATGATCCTTTGTAAACTCCTGCAAGCAAAGAGACAAAAAATTACAAATAAGTAGTTATCTGCTAACTAACTAGACATGATCATTTCAATTTGCATAATAGATTCAAAACAAGATATAAATAACCTTATTAAAAGCATGAATCAACAAATAGAATTGGACGAGAACACTAGATCTTTTATTAACAAAAACATAGAAGTTGGTTACAACTTGTAACCACTGCGGCATGGTCCTGAAACTGGGCTCCAAGTTCCTCCACCCAAGGCCATAGATGACAAGCAAAACCTACAAAAATTTGTGTTCCAATAGGTCCAAGGAAGCACAAAATTTCTTCCTAACAAGATAGGGAGAACACAAATTCTGAAAACAAGGGTTTTCAAAGGGGAAGGACAATCTTAGATGCAAGGGGAAAAGGGGACTTGCAGGGCTATAAGGAAAATGCCAACATAAGGATGCATTTCTATGTTATGTTTTTCCTCCACCCCAAGGCTCTAATTTATACTCCCTTTTGACAGTTGGAGTAGTTATGAATGGGTTATAGGATGTCGGGAACCTAGGTAACACGTCAATTTCGCCCAAAATGTCGGGATTTATTATTTTTTTTATCCAATTTAACATGTACACAGGTTGCTAACTAGCAAGGGGTGTACGTACACGAGTTTCTTTAAAGGAAGTCACGTACATCAAATAAAATGGGTTTTTTTAAGTATTTTTTGGGAGGAAAAGTAGGATTTTGGTCCTGCAAGCAGGGAAAGGGATGTAACTAAGGCCAATGAGTCATCATGAGCATATGTGGTGTTAAATGACATTATAACAGATGCCCCCTAATGTTTGAGTTAGAAGAGAAACTGATGGCCAAAATACATTACAAAATACTCATGAGATTATGGAGGGGCCATTGGGTAGGAGTAGTTGAAGACCAATCCTAGAACAACACCTACAACAAAAACAAGGAAGATACTTTCTTCTCGAGTCGGGAATTCTCATGCTTGAGTGTGGTGTAAGCATGGCCCCCAAATCAAGTACACTACAGATCCATGAGTGATAAAAGCAAAACTGATGTCCATGGCCATGAAATATGTACATAGTGGATCCATATAATATATATAGAAGTAGAAATCATGGCCACGAGAAAAATACACAGTGGATCCATGCAAAAATGCAGATCAGAGACATGAATGGATACATAGTGGAGTTATGTCTCAGAATAAAAAAAGAGGATATATGGAACCAATGGAGTGAACAAACTAATCCTCTGCAAGTACCAATATTGAAGAGGGTAGTACAATCAATACAAGTCAGGTAGGATCACAAAAGATGTGATGCTCGTACTTCGCCCGACGTCTTCAAAACAACCTATTGTGGTACGAGTATACACTATGCGAATAAATGTGTTGAAGTCGAACACAATGAGACATTATTTGATTATCAGTCATTGATGTTTATTGTTAATAAACACGAGACAACCCATCGATAATGATAATGGGAATCAAGGAACCTAGTACAATCTAACAAGTGTGAATAAAGGAGCTGATGTTGAACACCTGATAGAATCTACCAATTAAAGGACATTGATGTATTCCCACTGCCAATAGTGAGGGAACCTTCCACTGATGACTACAAGCCCCAAGGTACTAAAAATGACTCTAGATCCATGTCCTAGAGCAAGATGTGTTGAAGTCGATAGAAATGGATCTGCTGGAAGGAAGGCATTAAGGCATCCTCCATCATCCAACACAATGAGTAACAGAAGGCCAAATATTTGGAAGGACTCAGATGAAAAGATTGAAAGGACCTAACCGAGGTATGACTTTGGAATGTACCATATGGAATAGCACACGACAAAGACTCTTTGAATAATACCTAATGAGGGAGACTATTAACAAAGATGATGAATCCACCAATGGGGTCAAATGGAAACCAAGATACTACACAAATCCTTATGTGTGATAATGGTTGTTGATGTTGAACACAAGGGAAACTGCTCAGTCAATGACCAATGGTGGTTTGTCATCTGTTGAGCGCAAGGTCACTTATCAATCATGTAAATAGGCCCAGGGTGCAACTCTAGGTCATACTCTCATAATAATGAGTTGTAGTCGATAAGAGCAGACCCACCAACAAGAAGTCAATGGGGACCTTCTATACTAGCATGAGTGAGATACAAAGATGCTTCCAAAACTGAGGAGAACTTGACATGAAGGAAAGTCGACTTGGAAAGTCAAGAGTTCTACAAATTGGCCGACACAAGTTGACTTCCCTTGAACATAAACATGACACAAAATGTGACTTGGGCAACATTGAATATAAACTTGGATACATTTGCGAAACATGAGGTATCAACAAACGCTCCATATGACTGGAAGAATAACAAGTCGGAGGAGATTATGCTAAAAAATTAGAAAATGCCTTTTAAATCCATATTAAGCCCAATATAGTGAGGTGAAGACTCATAAGATTGTGTTATGTTCAAGGGTGACACAAGTAGTTGCCATATAAAAAACAAGACTCATTCCCATCCTTTTTTTTTTGTTTTTTAATTTTTTTTGTCTATTTCATATTATAAAGCCTGAAAAAAGAATAAAAGAATGTTATATTACAATAGAGGAAACGAGCATCGTGGGCACACAAACTAGTTCCATGTGCAAGGAACATACCTATGCTCAATGTAAGGAAACACATGCAGGGCATGGATGCTCAGGGGAATTTTCCTTCGGGGATAAAAGGTGTCAAGTCGCAAAGGTTAGTATTGCAACTCTACTAAAATTTTGAGAATGCATATAAAAGAGGCTATATAATGGCAAGTTGAAGCCGACATTAGGCCCAAAAAGTGCGAGTGGTCAATATGCAATGCAAGTACAACTCAACACAACAAATTTATGGAAGCTCCACAGGTAACTAACCAACAATAGATGAGAATAAGATATGAAGCTTCAACACAAAGTCATGTCGAGACTAGATAGGGCTTCCGAGCCTACATAAAATTTTTAGCATGCGTGCCAAAATGGTTAGTGAGGAGCTAACTAGGACACCCATGAAGAGGTAAGCTCTACCATCCGTAAACCACACCTTTAGAGCAACTTGAAGGTATAATATCACAACGAACGGGGTTGACCCTATGGAAAATATGTGATCGATACAGATAAATGCATAATGTAGTGGGGATGAAACCTACCCTATATGCTAGTAAGGAGCACAATACCTGCCGAAGAAGTCGAAAAAAAACGTCACTAGTTATAAAAATATATGTGGAAAAAGATATCTCTCAAGGAAAAATGCATAAGAAAACATCTCCTGGGCACTTTCATTAGTCTAAACAGTGGAAAAATGTTAAAAGGGGGTAAAGAACTATAAAAAAAAAGTGGAAAAAATGAGTCAAAATAGGTGAAAACACATTTTTTACCATATTATTTGACTTTTACCATTTGGAGAGCATTTGGAGCCCTTTTTACCTTTCAAACTTCCGAGGACCGGTACGGGATGCACATAGATCGAAATCCAAAACCTCTTGGATCAAGTAAGAGACCACTTCCTCCTCTTCGTTTTCATCCATAAGTTTTTCAATTTTAGTGATTTTTTGAGTATTTAAATATGTTTTGTAGGGTAGACAGTCATGTATGCGACCTTTGTTCATACGGGTCACATACAAAAAAAAGTTGTAAGCAGTCCCTATTAGTGACAGTCGCGTATGTATGTGATTTTCCTAATAGGAAACCACATATATCTCTGTAAACCTTCAAAAATAAAAATTTAACTCAAAATTTTGAAAAGAATTTGCAGGATGGTAATTGAATGGAGGGAAAGAGAGCATGGAGAAGTTGATAATGATGTCATAGATGACCTGGAGGCTCAAGAAGCCCTTCGAAGATGCATATCATATAAGTTCTTCCGTTGTAATGGGATTAGGGCCTAATGAAGATTGTTTGAGACATTGATAGATTACTGGGAGCCGAAAGTAGATGCTTTCATGATTAAGCAACGATATTTGAGGATTGAGACTGAGGATATATATTTCCTTACTGGGTTGCCTCGTCGAGCTGATATAGTGAACTTAAAAGACAAAACATCCATTGGTTTAATGATCAATGAATACATTGCTTTGTATTGCTCTGTCGAGATAGAGAAAGTTGGGAGCCAACTCTGAATAAAGCATATTGAGAGCCTCAGTCTTAAGATCATCGTATTGACGATTGCTCGCATTACATGATCAACATCGCTACATCAGGATTTAAGAGCGATGATTTTCTATACAAGAGAATTCTTGAGGCCAATATTATATGATTGGAGTACCTCATTGTTGATGTGCATGAAGGCCCAATTAACAGGATGCAAGCAACGCAAAATGAAGAACTTTGAATTTGGAAGCCTCTGGTGTTTCTTTTTCTTTGAGAGAGTACCCATGATGAGTCCTAAAGTTGACATCCATCCGCATTATATGAGATATTGCGTGATGGATTGGTGGACCGAGGTACTCCCGAGGTAGGGAGGGGGACAACTAGGTGATCCTTGGGATAATGTATTTTTCGCTTGGTGGTCACGCCAAGTGGTGGCGATCAAGGATTATCCCTACGTAGTGACAGATTATCGCAATGACCTAGAGATGCCTATTCCTCCTAACAGTGCCTATGGAGATATCGGTATAAGAATTTTCTTTTAAAATTATTTGATTTGTATATTTTTAATGATTTTAAGAAATAAATGTTTTTGGTGTGGATCAAGATAATAATGTGATTGTTTGATCATACAAATGTGGGACCGAGACGGCTTGAAGGATATCCTCTACATGGACTACGTGGTCGTGATGGACAACCATGTGGAGATGTTGATTGAGTATTGGATAACTTCCAGAGGAATCTGGAGAGATTGGTACGCCTAGTGCTAATGATATAGATTGAAGATTTTCCGGAGTAGATGCCGTGACATGTAGTTGGGGTACCATAGGCATGGGTGCAACTATTTCAACGTCTAGCCACTATCATGGTGTGATATGAGAGATGCCCTTAGGACCATGATGATGAGATCATGTATTTTTGTGATATCGGTTCTTAGAAAAGGACAATCGAGGCGAAAATCCTTTTTTGTAATATGATCCACTTTTTGTGCTTAAACTTTGATAATGATTATATATATATATATATATATATATATATATATATATATATATAGAGAGAGAGAGAGAGAGAGAGAGAGAGAGAGAGAGAGAGAGAGAGAGAGAGAGAGAGAGAGATGATCTTTTTTCCTTAATGATAACGTGCTTATCATTTTATTATATACATGTATAATATGTGCCTTTGATTTAATGTGAATGATATAAATGCCAATCTAACACGTAGTTAGAAAATGCATCACATAATGAATTTGAATTTCTTGGAACATGCACATAAGCAATGTAATCAAAATAATGTTCCAACAAACGTACCAGAAGGAAAAGATGATGTAGCATAGGGTCGTGAATGTGATATTCACCATTTAGCTAAGACACTACCAACTAAGTGTCCAAGTTCCTCCACCCAAGGCCACAGATGACAAGCAAAAGTCCAAAACTTTGTGTTCCAACAAGTCCAAGGAAGCAAAGGCTTTCTTCCTGACAAGACAAGGAGAACACAAATTATGAAAATAAGGGTTTTCAAAGGGGAAGAACAATCTCAGATGCAAGGGGAAAAGGGGACTTGCAAGGATATAAGGAAGATGTCAACATAAGGATGCATTTCTTTGTTCTATTTTCCCTCCACCCAAGGCTCTAATTTATACTCCCTTTTGATAGTTGGAGTAGTTATGAACGGGCTACAGGAGGTTGAGCACGTAGGGAACCCGTCAAGTCTGCCTAAAATGTCAGGATTTATTATTATTTTTATCCAATTTAATATGTATGCGGGTTGCTAACTAGCAAGAGATGTACACACATGAGTTGCTTTAAATGAAGTCACGTACACCAAGCAAAATGGGGTTTTAAAAGTATTTTTTGGGAGAAAAAGGGGTATTTTGGTCCTCCAAGTAGGGAAAGGGATGCAACTGAGGCCAATGAGTCATCATGCGCATATGTGGTGTTAAATGACGCTATAACATCCCTGTAGGTGTAAAGTTGTTTGCAGATCAGTGTCCCTATTCTTCACTTGAACTTTGATTCATGTTTATCTCCACTCACCTTTGGTTGCTGCAATATGGTGAAAACTATGGCTTCATCCAGATTTGAGGTGCTTTCTACCACTTCTTCTTTTGTCTCAGTTGCTACCTTTTCTTTTCCCTTGGAATTTAGCCACTTTGGATGCAATTCTAGATGAAGTTTCCAACACTTCTCTTCCATTTTTCCATCCACATCACAATGTTTGCAATGCCTATTAGGATCCATCCTTTTTTTGTCTATGGCTACCATCTTCTTGTCTCTTCTCTTGATGGTTTCTTCTTGGTCCTCATGATGTTTCCCTTCCTTAGAGTCCAACTCAATGTAGATATCCTTCTTGCTTTCCTCGTCTATTCTTTTCACACTAAGAAGATGCAACTACCTTCAGATACGCTTGAAAATTCCTCCAAGGTGCTTCACTGCCATACCTAGCTCTTCCAAAGATATACCCAACTTTATGGTTTTCTTCCTGAATTTAGAAGTGTTTCTTGCACCCCTTTTCCAAGTTTTTGTTGTATGTACTACCACTTCATGAGTTGCTTCTCTTCGTAGCCCATGGGATAAAATTGTGACTTCAGAAATGACGTGAAGTCCTCCCATTTTGTAAACATGGGTTTTTGGCCTATCCTCAATGCATCCACATACCTCTCCCACCACAAAAGAGAATGCCCATCATCTTCAAATGAGAAAAATAAATCTAATGTGTTTCTTGGATTTGATAAAGGCCAAAATCAACTTGCATTTGTTTCAACTAGCTATTCAAACTTCAACATTAACTTATCCCTCAAACATGGGTATTTCAAGCTTCGCTTCAACTTTGAAAGGAACATTCGAAGATGAAGAAAAATAATGGTTTTTACCTGAATCATTGATCTTCTTGCATGTGGAATATTCCTGGTCTACCTTGTCTTCTTCATGCTCAATATCTACTGATTTTTCTTCCCTATCTTTCTTCACCAGCAACCATGTTACCATTTTTGTCAATGTAGCAATGATTTGTTCCAGTTGAGCAAACATGGCTTCTAGATCTTCCCTGTTATGTTCTTCATGAGGTATTCCTGCCACTCTGGGTTTTCTTCTCCACAATAGTCATGGAAACAATGTTTCTCCACTATTTTGGTACATGATAGGGGTGTTTACCATGCATGTCTTCTCCAAGTCTATAGAACCTGCTTCGATACCTTATAATCCATAAATGATGGGCCTATGACATGTCCATTTCGTCAACATGGATCCACTACATAAAATTAGAATGCAATGTCTGTGCAATTCAAAGTTCAAGTTTCTTCATTTACTTTTCTTTATTCATGATGTAGCATTGTATTGTTTTCTTCAAGGCTTGGAAACTGTTCAATTATATGTATGTTTCTTTTTAAATGTGCTACACAACACTCATACAACAATCATCTCTCTATGCAATTACAATCACAAACATGCTCTGGATCAATTTTCTCAAAGCACATGTCATCACCTAAAATGAATTTTTTGTTTATTCACATAGTCAACCTTAGAGGAGTCAAAGGGCGTTATAGGGTTTCACTATGCATTGTTGGTACCTGTGAAGCTTAAACATAACATCACTCATTCCTCAACAAACATAAACATTTATATATATGTGCATGTGTCAAATGTAGAATGATAAAGGGGCAATAAACACTCACAGGCTACAGTGATAACTTTTACACAACATTTAAACAAAGAAAATGAATGCCGAAAGCTATTAATTAATCATACCAACAATGGTTGTAGGATGAGGTTTAAACAACAATTTAATTAAAATAGAATTAGGTAGTGGTAAAAAAATCTTCATGCTAGCAACCATAGCAAATGGGAAATAACGTCGTATGTGCAACAACAATGATCCAAGAAACAATCAATTGAAGATAACAAATGAATTATAGTGCCAAGATTAGAGTCCAACAAAGAATTCAAAAGAACTATAGGTGAATGTAGGGCACATAGTAAATAATGTTAGCACTTCAATCAATGAGAATGTTTGACCCATATGTACGTCTTGCCAACGACCCATCCAATGATCAATCATAGTGAGGTAATACAACATTGCACATGCATTTAACAAAAAAAAACATGATTCATCAATAGAAATGAACTCTAGCTAAGCACTAATTGACCAACAAGGCATGGTACTATATAATGTAATTTGAAAAAGGTGAGAAATTTTCCAAACTAGAATATTAACATAGTGACACTTATCCACATAGAATTGAATAATAGAGACACACATATTTGACCTTGGAAACCCAATCGGGAAAACTAGATCTAGTGGAGATTTAATATGATATGGAAATTCATTATAAAGGGTGAGCTATTCATGCTCAGAAATCTCATGCATTATTATTCACTAGCAAAAAAAAATGTAGATGGCCATGGCTCAGAGACACATTCGCTCATCGTGGACATGCTCCTTGACTCATTTGTCCTTTAATCTTCAAGAAGATTGCACTCTTCAAGATATCATCTCTGCTACTTCCGTTCAAGCTTCCCAAGTTCTCTTTGCATCTCCTCGTTGATTTCCTTCTTCACCATAGCCTTCATTTTTAATGGTTGCCTCGTAAGGCCAACCATCAAAATGGTTTGTTTCAACTTCCAAGTAAATTTTGGACATTTTCTCAACTTTGCCAAAAAACAATTAAATGGTTATTACAATGTTTACAAGAGATTTTGGTGAGGATCCAATTTCGATCAAAGAGGCAAAACCCAATACCAATCTACAAAGTTTCGTTGTTTATAGATGGTCAGATTCCAACATCATAAGTACTTGTCACCTTAAATCAAATATAAAAAATAGCAAAAATACGAGCGCACACATGAATCTACTTGTACTTGAAATGTCTCCAAACATAAATTTATAGTCAAAGGGAATGCATGTTTTATCTCCCATGGTTCATAGAATTTTATATTGTTTTTTATTGATTGCTTGCCTTATCCAAACTTGAAATGTAAATAAGATTTGCCCAAGATATAACTAAAACTCACTCCAAGAGCAGAGATACAAATCGCCAAGCATAAGATTTTCTACATACATCTAAGAAACTAGAATTGAAGGAGAATATTGTATATGAATGTTGGAGCACAGTCCTTTATAACCTTGACCTCATCTACTTCAAGGGAGCAATTAGTATCATAGCCACAGAGAACTTGCAATGACGCTTCAAACTCTTCATTCTGAATCTTGGCTTGCAACACCATAAACAAGCATTTCTCAAAATTAAGCTTTCATAAAGCATGTAACATTGAAAACTGTAAGATTGACTTTGGTGGAAATGACTAATTCATATAAAACCCACCATCCATCTTAAAGATTTTGGGATTTAAAAGTGTCCAAGAACAAAGAATGTGCAAGGGATTACACCTAGACATCTAGGCAACAATAACAATAATGATTTTTCAAAAGCATAAAAAGATGAGCAAATGAACCGAATGTAAACACTTGCTCACTAATCCAGCATACCAACCATTCCAAAATGCTTCCAAGCAAGGAATAACCTTTATAAATATGTCAACATAATACTAATATGAAAGAGGGTTGCTCCATAATAACCAACAATTACACAACAGTGAGATTCACAATTTAGTTGCAACGACCCTTCTTATAATACAATAATATCACATTACAATATTAACTGCACGACTATGCCAAGGCTTCCCCACATGTTATTGGGAGGTATTTAAGCTATGTATACTGGTACCTACAATGATTATGCCACACAATGTGTATCAAATTCATATCAGACCGATTATAATTTTATTAATGACAAAAACATACACGAGTGCACAATACATACACATATTATTAAAGTGAAACTAAGCTATCTTAGCTAAATTGAATTGTTTTCCGCAGTCTTAAGTATGTCTTTACCATACCTTCATACTTTTCATTTTTTAGATCATTTATATTTTTGGTGAAGATTAAAATCTATGTGACTTAACATAGACAAACAATGTGCCCAAACTCATGTATGTATGTATTTTGTGATCATCTTGACTAGCTAGAGCATTAGAATGACACAAAGTTGAAGGATGTAAAAGAGAAATTGGAAGGGGAGCTTGAAATAGAGAGATCCTAGAAAATTAATGTGAAAACGTATTTTTCATCCTCTTTTAGTAGTAAGATTACTATAGAAAATGTTCATACAAATTGTGTTCAACATGGGAGGATTATAATGCTCCCTCAAGGGCATAATCTTTTATTGCAACTACATGAACTACGGGAAATCCTAGTTGTACTTTACACCATGATGTTAATCTGTGTTTCAAGTTTGTTATGGTTGCCGTGGCTCCGATTTTAGCAGGGTACCTAGATTTAACAGAAGAGAGCGTGACTATATAAATAAGTGCAAATAATGCAAACTGTGTATTATCCCACATTCATGGTGCTGATGAAAACAGAAGAGAGCGTGACTATATAATGAAGTGCAGAATTAATAACAAAATCACGGAGCCGTGTGGTCAACACAAAGCGAACTATTCTTTCGCCTTTTACTAAAGAATACCGTGTGTTGGCCACTATTAGCGGCATACGCCAATTTTTGAACGCTTCACACTCACTTGAGTCGTGAGGCTCACAACTAAAATCCAAATCGGAATTAGAGCGTGCAATTCGTCAATTTGGTTAAAGGTAGAGATCTTGATGTGTTGGTAAAAGGAGAAAAAATATAATAAACCTTTGTAATGGGGTGCAACCTCCATTTAGAACAAGTCATTGGCTCATCTTTATAATATATGCCATAAGGATCATTACAAGTAGAGATCTTGATGTGTTGGTAAAAGGGGAAGAAATATAATAAACATTTGTAAAGGGGTGCAACCTCCATTTAGAACAAGTCATTGGCTCATCTTTATAATATATGCCATAAGGATCATTATAGGTTCCAATGTAAAAAGGATAGGGTTGTAGAATCGTATCAATAGAGAGGGGGGTAAGGGGATGTTTTAAAATTTATGTAATTCCACTCTAATAAATTATGCCTCTAAAATTGTGGTAACCTACACGTTGATTATTTGGTAACTTTCATTATTGCTATCGTCTATCTCTTAATTCCCTATTATGGTGAATGGAATGATTCAAGGTGGTTGATCTCCTATTGGATAGATAGATAATGAGATTAAAGGATGCTTATTGGATTGAATCAATAAGACAATTTGCTTGAACATGACAAAGATAAATGATAACTCCATTTATGCATAGGTTAGGGATAAACTTCATTTAATATTGATTTGTTCATTATTTGAGGTCATGCATGTTGTGTTAGAAAGAATCCATTCGATGGATGTGTGGGCATTGAGAGGGAGGGATATTTCCAAAGGAAAAAAGGTTATGGGAAGATATTTCCTATGAGTAGCATATTTTTTTGGCTTTAGAACTTTGTGCAATTCATTTATTTTTTTATTTGATGATGGAAGAATCATTGTTGATACTATGCGTTTCACACAATGAATGAATCCATGGAAATTGTGAAAGAAAATTTAGAGGTGATGGACATATATATCATTTTCTTGCCATGGTTCGATTTTATGACTATGTGGAATAAACAGGGTTAAAGCCTAGTTTGGAGCTTGTACTTCAAGTTGGGGCAATATACATTGTATGCCAAAGTAGTGCACTATCATGCTTGGTTCACAGTTGAACATTGGCTCATAAAGGATCCCAAGAAATAGAAGAATGAATGGACACAATTAAAATCTATCTTTTTATGAAAGAATCCAAACAATTAATGGCTTTAGTTTCAAAACCATGTTAATTTTTTTTTGCATGGACAATGAAATATATGCATCATTGAATTCATAAATGAAAGGATGACACCTTAATTGGGTGTCTTTGATTCAAGTAACAAAGTAGATGAGAGATTGTTGGATCATGTTGAATTCATTGTAAGTTGGGAAAGTTCMATTATAGATGGAAGACGTCTCTATCTCCATGTTCACTGCATTTGGAGTTTGAGCATAAGTTGTTAGGAGTCTTGGCAAAAGGTGAAAGAKGGAGATGTATACTCGCATTTGGAAAGAGGAGAAGAAAAAAAGGGGGGAATATCCTAYGCTAGATGATGATCCTCAGTGTTGTATTATAGGTGGCAAGAGGAGAAGAAAAGAAGGGAGGAATATCCTATGCTAGATGATGTTCCTCAGTGTTGTATTATAGGTATATATCTTGATGGGATGCAATTTGTTGGATATGTATTTAAAATTTCTACTTAAAAGAATTTCTCCTAAAAACATGCTAAGTTTTAGTGATAGCCTAAAAAAACAAAAGGTAGTTAAATAGTATCATATAGTATGTGGACAAAAAATGATATCTTTTGAGTACATATTTATTTTTCACAATGTTTTAATTTAATTCACTACATGCTTGGACTACTACTAATTAGGATATAATGTAAAGTAATATTCAATAAATAATCACATAGTTAAAAATAAAATAAAACTTTTAAAAAGATGAACTTGAGAGTATCTCTTATGTCATTTTTTTCTTTACATGTCCTCTATATCCACATCAATATATATATATATATATATATCCACATCAATATATATATATATATATATATATATAACTCATTGCCTACACATTCTCGATGTTTCATTTGAAGTAGAATCACTTGACAAACCATTTGTTATTAGTCCTTGCCAAAGGTGTTGAGGGACTATATCAATCGATCCATCATTGACTTCATATTAGTTATTGTTTGACTTTTTATACATTTCTTTATATCCTAACTTTTTTGTATGATTGGTAATTATTTTTATTAAATATTTCATAAAATTCTATTTCTTTAGAAACCTATTGGTTGTAACATTCTAAGCGTTATTGCTAGACCGACGACTAAGTTCCAAAAAAACTGAATTGCTCATTAAAAAAAATCGTTAAGGCTTTAAATAACTATGTCAAAGGTTTAAATAAAACTATCAAAATCTTTAAACAAATCTATAGCCACCGAATTCAAGGCTTCACATCATCGCCTATCTGCTTAAGTGTTGTCACCAAGGCTTTAAATAACTCTGTCAAAGATTTAAACAACTCTATAGGCACTGCCTTCGAGGTTTCACATCACCGCCTATCTGCTTGAGTGTCATCACTGTCTATCTGCTTGAGTGTTGTCTATTTACTTCACGGTCTTCACAAGAAGGCCTGAACAATACTCGACCTCAACAATACTCATGAATCATGATCAAGTTTTCTAATAATTGAGCTAGAGGAGAAGACTCATGATCAATTTTTCTATTCGATGAGCTACAGGAGAAGAGCCATACTGAAGCAAACGACGAGAGATCTATCACAACAAAAAAATATTTGTGTTATGGATTTTAAGTCATTCAAATGTGTTCTCTCTTTACTCTATAGAAAAAAAATGTATTTACCTTACCAGTTAAATTTTACATTCAAGCTCCTCAAAAGACTGTATTTACCTTACCAGTTAAATTTCACATGAAAGCTCCTTTGCTTCAACAACATCTGCTTATGTCATTAAGTTGCAAGCTCCTCCTCTACGATGTCCATGTGACTGTATTGAGTCGAAACCTAAAGCTAGGTCTCCCCAAGTCTCCCCAAAATGCCAACGATATGAAATTGGAACAAGATAAGCTAAAAACTCAAACCCTATATTTGGTCTGGGTTTGGAACCCTCAGTTTTTTTTTTTTTTTTTCCTTCAAGATTTGAGCTAGCCTAACTGCTGGGATATTCAATTATTTGCAACATAATAAAGCTAGAAAACCTACTGCGAAAATTTTCCCAACCGTATCCATCGGCCCGCCAAAAGACCTCGTTTTTAGTTTGTTACACTTTAACTTTAGGCACAGGTTTCGAACCCTAATTGCTCAATGAGCTACAGGTCTATCCCACTTTCATGCATGACCAAAGAGCCCTCACGTGAGTACTATGTAAATATGCACATATCTCTGCCAATTCCTGTATGTTTCCAAAGAAACCAGACCCATGATACTCCGCCCCTATCCTTCCTATAGTGGGTGGGCGAGAAATTTCAAGAATTTGATCGCTATCGGTGCAATGAGGAACTGATTAAATAAGCAATATATGTCGACGATGCTACGATTGCGAGTAGTTACATTGCACACTGAATTACCCTTATGGGCACCCCAACACTTAGGATTCCTAACCCATTCATTCATTTGATTGGTTGGTATCTGACTAATGGAAAATCATGTGGGCATCAATGAAAAATTCCAAGGTCTTTCCAATAGTCAGTATGGTTAAAAATAGGAAATAGGTATACACAGTTCCATTAAATGGGGTTCAACAGAGAGGGGGCAGGATATAAAAGAGAGGGGACATGCCCGCCTTTCCTTGTCTTCAAAAGATGAAAGAACCCTCCCTTTACTGTTCTGACTCAAAGCACCACTCTGACGAATGGAGAGGAGGCTAGGCTAGGCTAGGCTAGGCTGTGTATTATGCTTTAGGGCCAGTAGAATCTTTTCTATAGGCCATGTTAGGTTTCTTGGCTGGTGAGTTAGCGGCTCACTCGAAGTTCTTGAACTACTTTGGCCATCTCTTATGTTTGAATAATTGATCAGTGGCTCACGTCTGGAGGTGGATGTGTGTAGGGCTTCCTGAATGGCTTCTACCCTCCGCAACCAACAGAAATGGAGAAGGCTATAGGGGGCATCCTTGGTGGAGAAAACCTAGCTCTTTGAGGGGAGATAGATGAAGGGACAGGATCCTCTATCTATCTATGGCTTTTGGTAACTAGAGATATATAAAAGAAAGAAAAGTGTGTTAGGGAGAAGAGGCCATCACTGACTTGTGCTCAGAGAATTATCGATAAAAACGAATTGACTTATACAACTCCAGGATGAGTAAATAACCTCTAGGTTACAGTGTTAATCAGGTGATGCATTAATCAATATATGCTGGAAATATGATAAATGACAACATTGTAAAATTGAAAGAGAAAACAACCATTAACTCACAGAAAATAGATTCACGAATATTCAGAAATGAGAGTGGATGCAAGGAGAAGATTAAATTATTCTGAAGGATATTTTTGGGATTTTTTCCAATAAGTGTCTTTCATTAAAAATAAATTGACGAGAAATGAAATCCTGCATTCGTTCCACTAGCAAACAATAGTAGCCTATTGCCTGTTTTTATATATATCATTTCCCGTTGCTTGTTTTTATATATATCATTTTCTCTGCAACTCCATTTGTGGTTTTACGAGTGAGCATGTTAGTCCAAGTCCCCAGCTTTGCAACTCGCTGATGGCTCATTGCCTTTGCAACAGAACACAATGGATAACAACATTTATAACTGGGAAAAAGCAATCGGGCCAAGGAACTGTGCAAAATACTTAAATACAAAGATTGGAATGTAGAAACCAAAAGTAAAATGCAATGAAACATTTTACCTACCAATGTTTCTCCCACATAAGGTTTCTGTGTGTCTGCAAGATCCATAGTTCATTTGAACATCCACTATCATAGACTAAATATCCCTCATCCTTTTTGATTGCCGATGTTTAAACTGAATTCAGTGGTAGTTCTCATCTAAGTTACCTTCCAGGAATGATCCTTGCGACAACGAATATGTAAGGGCATATTTCAATAAAGATGATGTGCAAAAAACCTTAAATGTAAATACAACCAAACTTTGGTATCTGTGGACTCAGGTAACATTAGCATTTCACAACTCTGATTCTTAGTATTTCTTGTTGTTAATTGTATTGAGAAATTGCATATAGAATAACATTTTGTATTTACATTATTAATAACCTTTAAAAAAAGTAAGGATGATAATAATTTTAAAAAATATATAAATTATGTAAATAATATAATTTCAAAAATTTATAATTATAATAATATTAAAAATCTATAATAAAATAACTTAAATATTAAACATTAATAATTTCATACTTCAAATTCTTTTGTTTTTTCTTCATATTTATTATAACTTTTAATCTAACAAATGAAATTTTCTTATATACACTGATGTTTTCAATAACTGGAGCGATTCTATTTTCAAAAATCTATAATTATAATAATATTAAAAATCTATAATAAACTAATTTAAATATTAAACATTAATAATTTCATACTTTAATTTTTTTTGTTTTTTCTTCGTACTTATTATAACTTTTAATCTAAAAAAATATTTTTTCTCATATATACAATGATGTTTTAATAACTGGAATTGGAGCAACTCTCATACCTATGTTCTTCCTATTTTCAGGAAGTTTAAAGGCTGGTTTAAAAACATGTATTTATAGATATGAAAGCCTTATGTGGGATAGTTGGAAATAATAAGCATTTTTTGTTTTTTTGGTTTCATTAGATGCTGGACATAAAACACATTAGGGATAGTAGCTCTTGTCTATTATTCTTTTTGTCCCCTCATCCAGAGTTATTGAGTTAAGCATCACGAATCCAGACCCGGAGGTGAACACTCAGAAATGCAACTGCAACTACCTTTGCTTTCTTTGGTGCTGATAATGCCTCTGCGTATGAGGGATCACCCTTAAACTGAACTTCCAACTCAATCTCGAACAAGCTTTCCCACTGATTGATGCAGGAGCATCGCCAACATTAAGCGAGCCAGCGCGGAAGACGATGGACAGCTGGAAAGCGCCAACCCAAAATTTTTGAAATTCCCTTGGATTGATGCGCCATCTTAAATGAAGTCATTTAAGAAGAGACACACTTGTGTAATGTAATCGGACCTTGAGCAACTCGCTCTCGTCCTTAGTAGGTAGGAGGCATTTATAGTAGTTAATGCAGGTAGATAGAATTTAATTCTAGATTAGACTGTTTGAGAGCGCAAGAGGGAAACGAGATATAGACACCCTCATTGTGTATTGTATCATTATCGGAGGAGAAGGAAGAGCAAGAGCATGCAAAGAGCTGTGTAAGAACACCCATGTACAGATATTTGGATTAATAGAAAGCTTTGATTCAAATTCATGGTTTTGTGGTTGTTCTCTGTGTATTGATGTTGAATGATATGCTCATGAATGTTTGCTTCCTGTTATACATTTGCTTTGTTGTGCTGTGTATATGATTTGATGTTCTAAGTTGAAGTCTGAAAGGAAGAGGGAATGAGTTTCAATTGTTTCTCTATCTGAGCAAGAATTCCTGCAAGGAGTGCAGTCGAAGTGTCTGCAAGGAGTGCGTTGACAGAGGGTTCAGATAGGTAGCTTTTGTTCTCATTTCCGCAGAAGTGCAGTTGGGCACAGGAGTCGTGCAAGGAGTGCGCAGGCAAAGTAAAGTCTCAGGGTTGCGAACCTGAGTAAGGTGTGAGAGACTGCTGCTGCAGGAGTGCGCAGAGTCGAAGGTATTCAGCACTTGGAAGTGTCTGAGAGTTGTCGCAAGGAGTGCGCGCAAGACTCTTCTCTAAGAATTTAAGTTGGGAGAAAGCTCAAGAGGGATAAAGCCTTTGAAGCTATTGAAGGTAGCACAAGACATTGGTGCACATCGAGTGATTAGAAGGCATTTGGAGTTGTGGCGTAAGTGGTTAGATCCGGGAAAGAGTCCTCGGTTCATTTCGCTGGGAACATCAAGGAGGAAGAGACAAACGGTCAGGATCTTGGGGAGAGGATTTGTGAAATCCCGCCAGTCGTCTGATCTGGTAAAGAAGTGGGGAGGTTACGGCTGCGTTCAGAGTTCAAGTTCCAGGGATCGTGAGCCGTCAGATGATCACCCAGTTACCCGTCAACCGTCCGATTTGACAGGAGTTGCACAGGGTTTAAATCCTCGTGAGCAGAGGGAAAACCCCGAGAAGGCATAGGGATATTGAGACATCGGGGTTCGGAAAATTGGAAATCCCGTGGACCAGAGATCGGGAAATCCATCGTGAAAATCTCGACAAGTTCAAAGCCGTCCATCTGTTGGGACAAGTGGCAGGAATCGAGAGTCATCGGTATATCGGGAATTCAGAAGTCAAGAGTCCGAGACCTTTTGAGTCTCGAAACAATGAAGGGATCACAGCCGTGGATCTCAGGAAGGACACGTGCCGGTTGACCGCCCAATCGGGGATTCGGCCATCGGGGCTCATATAAGTGAGTGGTTTGACTTTGCGTTTGGTGAAGTCCGAGGTTCGATCTGAACCGTCCATCATTTGGGACGCGTGTCGGAAGATCTGAAGAAGTCCGGGTTCGGCGTTTCGGAGGTCCTGAGGACAGGATACTCTTGAAATTCGGAATCGCGAAGTCTGAAATCCCGATGAGGAGGTAAGTTACGTGCGGGGACCCAGCTGACGTCGTCTCGTCGTAACAGGGGAATCGAGAATTTCCAAGGTGAAAACCCCGAAACCCGATTTTCTATTCTTCTGTCGAGAAGAGAACAGTGACCGGCCTAGAGATTGTGAGGAGCCGAAAATACCTTTGGGTCAATTTCAAAGGAGATTCTAGTGGAGAATCGAAGGAGCCACTTCGGCTCGAGGGTAAAATTAGAACGATCCTTAAGACCGGGAGGTCAGCGCAGGGGCCTTTGTTGAGGCAGAGGGTGTCGTCTACGTCAGTTTGGTATAAGAGCTTAGAAAATCTTCTTTTCTTTCTGTAGCAAGAAGAAGGAAGATTCGCCATGCCGTCAAGGAGAAGAGATAGACAATCACCCGATCCAAAGGAGGAGAGGGAGACGTCCAGAGGAAGGGGTAGACAGGTGCAGAATCTAGAAGTAGAAAGAGATTTGCATAACATACACGCCAGACTTGTGGACATGGAGATAAGACAAAAACGCACAGCTGATGTAGGAGATATCAGTGAGTCCAAAAATGAAGATGATGTTGGACGTGGAGAGGAAGAAATCACAGCAGAAGATGCAGCAAATGAGCACTTACTTAAAGTTGTTGCAAGAATGGGTGCAAAGGCGAAGATGGACATTTCAGTTTATGGGAGAAATCTGTATGTAGAAGAGCTTCTAGACTGGATTAGAGCTATGGACACCTACTTTGACTATGAAGATGTCGAAGAGGACAAGAAGGTCAAGCATGCAGTCACGAGATTAAAAGGACATGCAACATTATGGTGGGATGAACTACAAGCGGATAGGCGTTGCCAAGGCAAGCAGAAAATTAAGAGCTGGGACATGATGATTGCAAAGATGAAGGCAAAATTCATCCCCAGGGATTACCAGATTACTTTGTTAAGGAGAATGCAGAACCTGAGACAGAAGCTGATGTCAGTGAAGGAATATACAGAAGAATTTTACAGGTTGAATATCAGGGCAGGTCATCGTGAAAGAAATGATGAAAAGGTAGCTAGGTATATGAATGGACTGAGGTATGACATTCAAGATGAGATGAGCATGGTAACCATCTGAACGGTGGAAGATGCTTATCATATGGCTCTAAAAGCGGAAGAGAAGCTGAGCCAAAAGCAGGGTCAAAGAGGCCGAGGCAGAAGTCGGCCCAGAGGCAAATCAGTTGCCCGGGACAAATATCAGAAGGCCAAGGAGGACTGGAAGAAACCTCCGACTCGAACTAAGAGAGGTGGAAGCTCACAGAGAGTGCCATATATTGAACAAAGAGGGCAGCATACTGAGCAGAGAAAATATTATGCTGACAATAATATTTTTCCTCGTACCAGAGGCAGAAGAAGAGGAAGAGGTGGAGTAATCACATGCTTCACGTGTGGAAAGAATGGACACAAGTCTTATGAGTGTCTAGAGAAAAAGAAAGAGATTGGGGAAACTCACATCGCCGAAGCACAAAGGCGAGATGTGGAGGCAGAAGACGCTGAAGGCGGACGATCGCTTATGATGCGAAAAGTCCTTTTGACACCAGAGAAGGAGGTGGAGAATTCAGTGCAAAGAAACAATCTTTTTCGGACTGCTTGCAAAACCAAAGATAGGGTATGCAAGGTCATCGTGGACAGTGGTAGCACGGATAATCTCATTTCGACGGAGATGGTAGAAAAGCTGGAGCTGGAGACGATTGAACATCCGAGTCCATATAGAGTTTCATGGCTACAAAAAGGACATTAGGTAAATGTCACTAAACAATGTTTAGTTGAATTTAAGATAGGAGGGTATAATGATAAGATATTATGTGATGTCATTCCTATGGATGTTTGTCATCTATTGCTGGGTAGACCATGGTAGTATGACAGGAATGTGATTCATGATGGGAGAATGAACACATACACCTTAGAGAAGAATGGGAGGACACACATGTTGCTTCCAATCAAGGATAAAGAGGTGAATCCGGAAGTAAGCAACACAATACTTCTCATGAGTGGGAAGGAACTTCTTATAGAGGTTAAGAAGAAGGAGGATCCACAATTTATTGTGGTTAGGAAACCGAGAATTGTTTTGACCAGCACAAGAGTGGATGATTTACCAGAAGAAGTTCAGGAACTGTTAGAAGAGTTCGCTGACATAGTAGTGGACGAACTACCTCGTTCGTTGCCACCGATCAGAAGTGCGAGTCATCATATTGATCTCATACCATGAGCTAGTTTTCCAAATAAAGCCGCATACAGATTGACGCCGCAAGAGAATGAGGAGGTCAAGAGGCAAGTCCAGGATTTGTTGGACAAAGGTTTGGTCAGGGAAAGCTTGAGTCCATGTGTTGTTCCAGCAGTAATCAGTCCGAAGAAAGACGGAGGCTGGAGGATGTGTACTGACTCGAGAGCCATTAAAAAGATAACCATCAGGTACAAATTTCCATTGCCGAGGATGGATGATCTGATGGATTTCTTGAGTGGAGAAAAATATTTTTCAAAGATTGATTTGAAAAGTGGTTATCATCAAATCCGTATGAGAGAAGGTGATGAATGGAAAACAACCTTCAAAATCAACGAAGGGTTGTATGAATGGCTTGTTATGCCGTTTGGCTTAACAAATGCGCCAAGTACCTTTATGAGGTTGATGAACGAAGTCCTGAGGGAGTTCATTGGGAAATTTTTCATCGTGTATCTGGATGACATACTGATTTTCAGTAAAACAAAGACAGAGCATCTGAAACACTTGGCTATTGTGATGAATAGGTTACAGCAGGAGAAGCTGTTGATAAATATGAAGAAATCCTCGTTCATGAAGACAGAACTCATCTATTTGGGTTTTGTTATTTTTGCAAATAAATTGAGGATGGATCTAGATAAGGTGGAGGTAATCAAGAATTGGCCATCATCGAAAAATACATTTGAGGTGAGAAGTTTTCACGGGTTAGCTAGTTTCTACCGAAAGTTCATCAGGAATTTCAGTGGAATTAGTGCAGCAATGATGGACACAGTAACGAAAAGACACAAATCTTTTCACTGGGCAGAAGAGGCTGAGAAGAGTTTTAATCTATTGAAGGAGAAAATCACGGAACAACCAATTCTGGTGTTGCCAGATTTCCAAAAGACATTTCAAGTGAAATGCGATGCAATTGGATTTGCAATAGGGGCAGTCTTAAGTCAAGAAGACAGGCCAATAGCATACTTCAGCGAGAAGCTGAATGAAGCGAAAATGAAATATTCCACTTACGACAAGGAATTTTATGCTATCATATAGGCATTGAAGAAATGGAGGCATTACTTGATTCCGAAAGAATTTGTCTTATACAGTGATAATCATGCACTACAGTTTGTGACTCAACAGGAAAAGTTGAATTAGAGACATGTCAAATGGGTTGAATATATGCAAAATTTCACTTTCGTGATTAAACATATTTCTGGTACTGCTAAAAAAGTTGTTGATGCTTTGAGCAGGAAGTGTTTGTTGTTGCAGGAGTTCAAAGTCAAGACGTTGGGTTTTGATGATCTTAGGGACTTGTACGCAAATGATCCAGATTTTCAAGAGGCGTATGAGGCAGCTGAGAATCCAGTTCTCGGAGACCAGAGCCAATGGGCAGAATACATGATCCAGGAAGGATTGTTGTTTAAGGGCAATCAACTGTGTATTCCAAAATGTTCCATGAGGGAGAACTTGCTAAGGGAGAAACACAGTGGAGGATTAGCAGGACACTTTGGTCACGACAAGACGTTCGCAAAACTGAATGAATCATATTTTTGGCCGGGAATGCGAGCAGACATCAAAATATTTGTGGACAGGTGTAGAATTTGCCAACATTCGAAGGGAAGGAGACAGAATGCAGGATTCTATCAACCATTTCCCATACCAGAAAGGTCGTGGGATGCGATTAGCATGGATTTTGTATTGGGGTTGCCAAGAACACAAAGAGGTGTTGATTCAATCTTTGTGGTGGTGGATAGGTTTTCCAAAATGGCACACTTCATTCCATGTCAGAAAACCAGTGACGCAACTCACATTGCGAATATGTTTTTTAAAGAGGTCAATCGACTTCATGGTTTGCCAAGAAGTATAGTTTCGGATCGAGACACTAAGTTCATAGGGAATTTCTGGTGGACCTTATGGAAGAAGCTAGGAACTAACTTGTTGTTTAGTTCACCTTATCATCCTCACACGGATGGGCATACATAAGTGGTAAACAGAAGCCTGGGAGACTTACTGAGGAGCCTGGTGACAGAACACCACAACCAGTGGGATAGTATATTGCCGCAGGCAGAATTTGCGTACAACGACTCAGTGAATCGGAGCACAGGCCAGAGTCCATTTCAGATTGTTTATGGCATGCAGCCGAGAGGAATTTCTAGACTGAGAGATTCAGAACAGACTGCGACTAGGAGCGCTAGTGGAGAATATTTCGCAGAGGCGTTGAAAGAACTTCACAGCCAGGTGAAGGAGCGATTGCAAAATTCAAGCCAGGAGTATAAGCGAAGAGCCGATTAGCATAGAAGACAACTTCAATTTGAAGTGGGTGATTTAATTCTGGCACATCTAAGAAAGGAAAGGTTCCCGAGAGGAGCATATAATAAATTGAAGATGAAGAAAATCGGACCATGCAGGGTCTTGAAGAAAATTTGGGGCAAATGCTTATGAGATTGAATTACCTGACGGGATCGGAATTTCTCCGATGTTCAATGTCTCAGATTTGTACCCATACAAAGCTGAGGAAGCAAGAACAAGTGATGAACATTCAGAGGTTCAGTGGCAAAAGCAGATGCCAGTTGCAGAGAAGCCACAAATAGAAATCATACTAGACAAAAGAATTGGCAAGAAGACCAGAAGAAGACAATACTTTGAATACTTGGTCAAGTGGAAGGGACATCCAGTTGAAGATGCCAGCTGGGAGAATGAAGCAGAGATTCTGAAGCATGGACAGACCGTGCAGGAGCTCATGGACAGGAGCCCATGGATATTTTCAAGCCAGGGAGTATGATGCAGGAGCATCGCCAACATTAAGCGAGCCAGCGCGAAAGACGATGGACAGTTGGAAAGCGCCAGCCCAAAATTTTTGAAATTCCCTTGGATTGATGCGCCATATTAAATGAAGTCATTTAAGAAGAGACACACTTGTGTAATGTAATCGGACCTTGAGCAGCTCGCTCTCGTCCTTAGTAGGTAGGAGGCATTTATAGTAGTTAATGCAGGTAGATAGAATTTAATTCTAGATTAGACTGTTTGAGAGCGCAAGACGGAAACGGGATATAGACACCCTCATTGTGTATTGTATCATTATCAGAGGAGAAGGAAGAGCAAGAGCATGCAGAGAGTTGTGTAAGAACACCCATGTACATATATTTGGATTAATAGAAAGCTTTGATTCAAATTCATGGTTTTGTGGTTGTTCTTTGTGTATTGATGTTGAATGATATGCTCATGAATGTTTGCTTCCTGTTATACATTTGCTTTGATGTGCTGTGTATATGATTTGATGTTCTAAGTTGAAGTTTGAAAGGAAGAGGGAATGAGTTTCAATCGTTTCTCTATCTGAGCAAGAATTCCTGCAAGGAGTGCAGTCGAAGTGTCCACAAGGAGTGCGTTGACAGAGGGTTCAGATAGGTGGTTTTTGTTCTCATTTCCGCAGAAGTGCAATTGGGCACACGAGCCGTGCAAGGAGTGCGCAGGCAAAGTAAAGTCTCAGGGTTGCGAACCTGAGTAAGGTGTGAGAGACTGCTGCTGTAGGAGTGCGTAGAGTCGAAGGTATTCAACACTTGGAAGTGTCTGAGAGTTTCCGCAAGGAGTGTGCGCGAGACTCTTCTCTAAGACTTTGAGTTGGGAGAAAGATCAAGAGGGATAGAGCCTTTGAAGCTATTGAAGGTAGCACAAGACATTGGTGCACATCGAGTGATTAGAAGGCATTTGGAGTTGTGGCGTAAGTGGTTAGATCTGGGAAAGAGTCCTCGGTTCATTTCGCTAGGAACATCAAGGAGGAAGAGACAGACAGTCAGGATCTTGGGGAGAGGATTTGAGAAATCCCGCCAGTCGTCCGATCTGGTAAAGAAGTGGGGAGGTTACGGCTGCGTTCGGAGTTCAAGTTCCAGAGATCGTGAGCCGTCGGATCATCACCCAGTTACTCGTCAACCGTCCGATTTGACAGGAGTTGCACAGGGTTTAAATCCTCGTGAGCAGAGAGAAAACCCCGAGAAGGCATCGGGATATTGAGACATCGGGGTTCAAAAAATTGGAAATCCCGTGGACCAGAGATCGGGTAAATCCATCGTGAAAATCTCGACAAGTTCAAATCCATCCATCTGTTGGGATAGGTGGCAGGAATGGAGAGTCATCGGTATATCGAGAATTCATAAGTCAAGAGTCCAAGACCTTTTGAGTCTCGAAACAACGAAGGGATCACAGTCGTGGATCTCAGGAAGGACACGTGTCGGTTGACCGCCCAATCGGGGATTCGACCATCGGGGCTCATATAAGTGAGTTGTTTGACTTTGCGTTTGGCGAAGTATGAGGTTCGATCTGAACCGTCCATCATTTGGGACGCGTGTCGGAAGATCTGAAGAAGTCCGGGTTCGGCGTTTTAGAGGTCCTGAGGACAGGATACTCTTGAAATTCGGAATCGCGAAGTCCGAAATCCCGATGAGGAGGTAAGTTACGTGCGGGGCCCAGCTGACGTCGACTCGTCGTAACAGGGGAATCAGGAATTTCCAAGGTGAAAACCTCGAAACCCGATTTTCTATTCTTCTGTCAAGAAGAGAACAGTGACCGACCTAGAGACTGTGAGGAGCCGAAAAGACCTGTGGGTCAATTTCAAAGGAGATTCTAGTGGAGAATCGAAGGAGCCACTCTGGCTCGAGGGTAAAATTAGAACGATCCTTAATACCAGGAGGTCAGCGTAGGGGCCTTTGCTGAGTCAGAGGGTGTGGTCTGCGTCAGTTTGGTATCAGAGCTTAGAAAATCTTCTTTGCTTTCTGTAGCAGGAAGAAGGAAGATTCACCATGCCATCGAGGAGAAGAGATAGACAATCACCCGATCCAGAGGAGGAGAGGGAGACGTCCAGAGGAAGGGGTAGACAGGTGCAGAATCTAGAAGTAGAAAGAGATCTGCATAACATACACGCCAGACTTGTGGACATGGAGATAAGACAAAAACGCACAGCTGATGTAGGAGATATCAGTGAGTCCGAAAATGAAGATGATGTTGGACGTGGAGAGGAAGAAATCACAGCAGAAGATGCAGCAAATGAGTGCTTACTTAAATTTGTTGCAAGAATGGGTGCAAAGGCGAAGATGGACATTCTAGTTTATGGGGGAAATCTTGATGTAGAAGAGCTTCTAGACTGGATTAGAGCTATGGAAACCTACTTTGACTATGAAGATGTCGAAGAGGACAAGAAGGTCAAGCATGCAGTCACGAGATTAAAAGGACATGTAACATTATGGTGGGATGAACTACAAGCGGATAGGCGTTGCCAAGGCAAGCAGAAAATTAAGAGCTGGAACATGATAATTGCAAAGATGAAGGAAAAATTCATCCCCAGGGATTACCAGATTACTCATTTTAGGAGAATGCAGAACCTGAGATAGAAGCTGATGTCAGTGAAGGAATATACAGAAGAATTTTACAGGTTGAATATCAGGGCAGGTCATCGTGAAAGCAATGATGAAAAGGTAGCTAGGTACATGAATGGCCTGAGGTATGACATTCAAGATGAGATGAGCATGGTAACCATATGAATGGTGGAAGATGCTTATCATATGTCTCTAAAAGCGGAAGAGAAGCTGAGCCGAAAGCATGGTCAAAGAGGCCGAGGCAGAAGTCAGCCCAGAGGCAAATCAGTTGCCCGGGACAAATATCAGAAGTCCAAGGAGGACTGGAAGAAACCTCCGACTCGAACTGAGAGAGGTGGAAGCTCACAGAGAGTGCCATATATTGAACAAAGAGGGCAACATACTGAGCAGAGAAAAGATTATGCTGACAATAATACTTTTCCTCGTACCAGAGGCAGAGGAAGAGGAAGAGGTGGAGTAATCACATGCTTCACGTGTGGAAAGAATGGACACAAGTCTTATGAGTGTCCAGAGAAAAAGAA
>ML787020.1:492701-513761 GCA_009831015.1 Picea engelmannii
CATCAGTTTCATGTGCAGATAGAGAGAGGGCGCACCAGTTGAGGGATTCCAGCAAGAGGGGCGCACCATCTTTGGAGAGAGATTCGTTGTAGGAGATTGGAAGGGCCGTTGAGGATTCTATCACTTGGGTTTTCATTGCAGGGTCTTGGACATCAGATCTAGTTCTTTTTGAGACAGTTTTATGGCTCAGATTATTTCTTGAGCAGTGGGGTGAATTGAAGAGAAGGAGGGCATTTTTTAGATCCAGATCTAGTCTGTTTGGAGGGGTTACACTTCAGATCTGACCCTGAGACTTTACCTAGTGACTTGCAGTGTTCCGATCTATATTTCTGGAGAGTTTCAGAGCATTTGGAGGCCTCCTTCAGCAGGGCCAAATTATCTAGGGTTTCAGTCATCCAGTGGGGTGCACCATTCAGTGGGGGATTTTAGATCTACAGAGATTGAGAGGGAACTTGGAGATTCAGTCACCTGGGTTGTTCTTACCATCACCCGATCTATCAGTTGGCATATTCATTAGGGTGATTGGACACTTTTGGCAGAAGGGCCGAGTTATTGACGGTTTTAGCCTTCTATTGGAGCGTGGCATTCTTCAGCTGGAGAGTTTGGCATTCAGATCTGCTTGTATTGATCTTCATTTCTTATTCAACCTTTGGAGGCATATTTTGTATTAGCAGGAGCATTTTGTAGCAGCTCTTATCTATTGTCTATCTTCTTGGCCATCTGTTGAGCATTCCAGATCGGCATCTTCATTTTAGTAGGTTTCTCTATTTTATGAATAAAGAATAATTGAGATGTTTTGTCTTGTCTATCTTATTGCATATGGTTGAGGTATGTTCCATGGTTACCTATTTATGTTATTTGTTGCATACACACATATAAACACATCTAAAAGGTAGATCGGCAAAGTGTTTGACGAAATACCTCACTCAGAAAAAGTTTTAAAAAGACACCAAAACAGTGATGATCCTTGCATAATGGCTTGGGATCATTACACCTGTCCTTTCTATTTTGAAGAAATTTTTCTGCCTCTGAGAAGCTTGTAGGATGCCCACCATGAATGGGTTCAAATCGGTCTTTGTTCTCAACAAATTTATAGTGTTATTTATTTGCGTTGTTTCTTTTGTTTGGTTCACTTTTCAGTGTAGGTTTGTTTTCTTGTCATTTGTTGTGGTGACTAGGGGGAATTGAATTTGACAAGAAGAAGGTTGAAGGATACATACCAGGATTGGTACACAGTTCCGCGCTTGTAGTTTTCTATTTTGATTTTTTTTTCTTCGTTTTATTCTTTTTTTCCCTTTTCTCTATTTTCATACAAACTGAAAGTAGCTAAGAAACAACTTCAAAATCACAGTTCAAAAGATGAAAAAAGTAATAGATGTTCAGTCGTATGAAATAGATACACACTCCATTATGCATGGCAACATTGACGAGGTGTTGCATAGCAATGGGATTTTTAGATTCGATGCATTCTCGTATACTATAGGAGATTGCCTTTTCGATGCATTTCAGGTTCTACTGCATTTCCGTTATTCCTCGACTGACCTGCACAATGGATTGATAGATTATTTCTTGGGCTATTTAAAAAATGGCGACGCTGAGGCATTAGAGTCGTATGAATACGAATTGGAATTTGATTTCTTCAGCAGTTGCATGGAATACATGATGTCGCTACGTATTTTTCAAAGATGCGATTGTCTGCATCTCCAATTCTGCTTGCACATGAGAGGGGACTTTGGGGAGATACATTTTGTATATGGTGGTTGTCTAAGTGGCTCAATATATCAATTGGAATATGGTCATTGACAAGAAAAACAAGATATCTACTATTCAACAAAACTGCATCTAACAATCCATATTGCATCTTTTTCCATGATGCCAATGTTGGTAGTGGTCATTATGAACCACTATTGTACAAAACTTTTTCCATATGCAATCTTGGAGGACCTCATATTTACTTGTCACTCATTTTCAAGGAACTTGAATCGGAGTGGAAACAGATTATGCATCGCATAGACTGCCATGGTTTGCAGCTAGCAACAACTATTGTATCTAGCTATGGAGATAGTCTGTTCAATGAAATTTTTTGTTTGGTAGCAGTAGAGTTCGATGTGCAGTCATTGCAGATTTACATTGTACAGTCCTTTTGCAATGCAATTATAGGCGGTAGCCAACAGGATTTTAGCTGCTTGCATCAACACCTTTCGCCATATCTCCTAGAAAATATGTCAGCAATTGCAAGTTGGCAAGAATACCTTGTAAACATGGCGTTGCCATATGAAAAAGGAAATGCAGAGGGTTGCATATTTTGTTTGCAATGGCGATCTATCATATTCAGAGTAAATATCCAGGTCTGGTCGGCCCTGCCAGATGGAACTGTCCATTCTTGGTCTATTGATTCAAATTACGATTGAACAATTGACATCCTCTTGTTGAAAACATATACGACACATATCCATTATCAACCTTTGCTTGGACATATCACTGGTTCAGGGTTCAATGTCCATGCCACCCAAACCGCATCGAATCTGCATATGCATGGCATGATTTTTAATGAGAATGAAACTCCTCCCAGTTGCGATAAGGCCATATAGGGCTTAAACAAAAAACGTTGGCTAAGTTATCACAACTTGAAAAAAGTCATGCGTAAAATTCATCCCAGTTGTGATGAGGCCATGTAAGGATTAAACAAAAAAACGTAGACTATGTTATCACAACCTGAAAAAGTTCATACGTAAGAGAGAAACAAACATTGGTGGTATAGGAAATACTGTTGTTCCAGTGTCCAGTGTCAATGCCAGCCAAACCACATCGAATGTGCATAAGCGTCACATGCTATTTAATCAGAGTGAAATTCATCCCAGTTGCCATTGGGTCATTCTGCCCTTGAACAAGAAAAGTAGACTAAGTTACCACAACTTGAAAAAGGTCATACGCGAGAGAAAATAATACATTGTTACGCTTCCTTTTAGAGAGAAACTGACATATCACAATCTAAAAAATTTTGTTCGTGCACAACACAACAGAAACAGGTACGGTTGCATATCCCAAAATGGTCATGCAACTGTTCGAGAGGAAAAAATCACATTTCGTGGGCTAGAAGCAACACTGTGCACTGCTATCAATGAAAACCAGCAAACACTTTCTACCCATACTTCCCTGTGAAAGAAAGATGCAAGACAAACCTACATGAAACAAATCAAAGACACTCCTTCCATTGCATGTGCAATTTGCGACCAATTGAATTTCGCAAAAAATAGCAAGTCTTTCACGCCTAATTTGGAAGCAGAATACCTCCTCTTGACAGCACATGATAAAACATTTTCCAATGGAAAAATTTGTCTTCAATGCAAGCGGTCGCTTGAAAATGGAAAACTACCACAATTTGCAACCCTTGACTAAATAAGATGTAATACACCACTACCAGATGTAAGTGCATTTACGGAACTTGAAGAGAGACTTATGTCTTTGCGAATTGCATTTGCACAAATAAGGCCCTGGGGCTATAAACGACCCCAGATGAGCTTAACAAGATCAATTAATAATGTGCCTATTCAGCTAGATTTTGTGCAAAAAGCTTTGCCACAATTCATTAGCGATATAATGACAATTGTTGTGGCTCTCAAAAGACACTTGCAATACAAAAATGCGTATCAGATAGGCAAAGTGTGTGTGCATGATGTTATGAAAGCATTAAATGAATTATGTTCTAGGGCACTATACAAAGCACACGACATTTGTATAAATTAGAACTGAAACAATGTCCTTGGAGAAGAGGATGACAACTCTGTAGAGACTCTAAAAAATGCTAGTGAATTTGATACAAGTGATGAATCGAAGAATGAAACACCTGCTGAGACATTGGTGCATGGATTCACTGATTCACAGTGCATTCGTGACTTGCAAGACAAGATTGTCGAAATTACATTCGCTGAGGGGCAACGTCCACTTGGAATATTCAAGGATAGATTCACTGAGGAAATGAACTTCCCAACACTCTTCTATGGAGATCCACGTCCCACTGACATTACAAAACGATTCAGTTATAGTAAAATAGTTAGATGGGAGCTACTGCATTCAAGCGATGTCTTCTCCTGTCACATAACAAATTTGTTTTTCAAAACAATGCGCATAATAATAGAGAAAGTTTTGTCTTGTATGTGGGTCTGAATAAGAAAAGGCCAGTTATAAGGAAGAAAGTTGTTGGCCAAGGATGTTAAGTACAAAGTAAACCTAGAAAAAATTCTGAAATTTGATATTGGATACATAGATTTCAAAAACATTCGCATCTCTCGAGACTATTTGCAACAAAACAAGAAAACTATTTTTGAAATGATTCAAAAATTGGGCCCGCCAACATTTTTCATTACATTTACAAGTTCAGAACATTGTTGGGATCCATTGGTGGCTGCCGTATCTGAGTTGCATAGGAACAAGAAACGTAAAAAACAAACCGATACACTGGAAAATAATGACATTGACTACCTCATAAGAAAAGACCCAGTGACATGTACTCGCTACTATAGATGTAGAATAAATGCTTTGAGACCGTTGATATGTCACGATGAAACATTTTTCGGAAAAATATCGGGCTACCTTTTTGTGACTAAATTCCAGAATAGGGGGAATGAACATAACCACACACTCTTGTGGATAGAGGGTGCACCAGTCTATGGAGCTGACAACAACTCACAGATCGAGCAATTTGTGGACAAATACATAACATGCAACATAGATCATTTGGATCCAGAACTTGCCAAAGTTCATAGATATTATCATACAAGAAGTTGTAGAAAAGGAAAAAACTCGCATTGCAGATACAACTTTCCCATGCCGCCAATGAGAGCAACAAGAATCATAGAAACACTTAGTTTAGAGGACAATGTTGTTGTTGAGAAATCTAAATCCTTGTTCGCATTTCTAGAACAAGGAGAGTTTGATGAGTTGATGAGCTTCGATGACTTCTTGGCAGAGCTAAATCTATCAGAAGATGAGTACATCCAAGCCATACAATGTACGCTTAAACAATCAACAATTTTCCTTAAACGAAAACTTTCCCATATTTGGAACAACAGTTTCTCCAAGGACATGCCAGTTATGTGGAATGCAAATACATATGCACAGTACGTCCTCAATGCATATGCTACAGCATCATACTGTACCTCGTATATGACAAAGGTTGACAAATCTATGACAAGTGCATTCAGAAGAATACGCAAAGAACATGAAAGAAGTCACATTGATGCCATACAAATGATATGTACGCTTGGCAATACATTTCTTAATATTCAACAAATGTTTGCTCAACACGCAATCCACATTGCACTTTCCCTTCCCCTCAATTGTAGTTCAAGAAAATGTATCTTCATAAACACATCTCCACTTGAGAAACACACATTTTTCTTAAACCATTGTTTTTGCTAGAACAAGAGCCTGACAATTTAGAAGACGTGCTATGTTGCTCTATTATTGATTATTACCTCCAACGTCCATCTCCTATTAGGCATATCTGCTTAGCAGAATTTGTATCGCATTACAAAAAAAATATTGCGCCCATATCAAAAAGAAAAAAACCCTCTTTGATACGATTTGTCAAATACAATAAACATTCTGACTATGAAAACTATTGTAGAGAAAAAATGTTGCTATACATTCCGTTCGATGAAAATGAAGAGACATTAAAACATAACTTCTCTACATGGGAAGCTGCGTATGTTTCCTCTGTGACTATAGTGCAAATCAATGAAGCTAGATTTACTTACAATGTTAATCCAACATGGGGTGATCTAGAAATTGCAGTTAATGAGCTATAAAACCCTGACAATCTTGATGAGACATTCACAAACCGAAAAACAACTAGAACTCCCTACGAGTCCTATGAATTGCAAGCAAATTTGCCTCGTCCTCGAGTAGGTGGCAGTGAAAAACATATCAATCTTGGTTTTCAAGTCACAAAACATCCTTTCCTTATTGAAAATAATGAATACCACAAAATAAGACGTTTGTTGAATCGAGAACAACAAACAATTGTAAAGGACATTGCGCTTAAATAACGCTTGAACATGGACACTCCTGTGCACTTGTTCCTTATAGGTGGAGCAGGAACATGCAAGACATTCACAGTGAAAGCACTATTCCAAATGCTTATACGAATCTATGATTCAAACAATTCCTCTGATCCTATGAAACCAAAGGGCCTAATAGTTGCATACACAGGAAAAGCTGCATATAATGAAGGTGGAACAACAGTCCACTCTGCATTTTTAATGCCTTTTAACAAGTCTCAGTTTCTTCCACTTAGCAAGGAAATGTTAGATACGTTGTCTAAGCTTTATGGCGAACTCCAACTTGTCTTTATAGATGAAGCATCTTTGATTGGAAGTTGCTTCTTGTATTCCATTGACAACCGACTAAGATGCATAAAACATGTGCACATGAAATACTTTGGAAACATTGACATGATATTGTGTGGGTATCTTTACCAGGCACAACCGATCCAAGATTATTTTATCTTTGAACAACCTACGGTTAACATGCAAACAATGGCACATGATTTCTGGAGAGACAATATTAAATGCTTTGAATTTCATACTATAATTCTCTAGACAGATGAAACATTTATTGCAATTCTGAATAGCATGCAGACAAACAACCAAACATATGATGACTTAACATATATCAATTCGAGGTGCTTGCGACCTGCACCAACAGACCCAACATTCCCTTACCTATTCTACACAAATAAGGATGTTGCAATGCATAACAGGTACATGTTATCACTCATGCCTGGCGATGATACCATCATCAATTCAATTGACCTAGAAGAAGACAACCATGGAAATGTGCCACGTCATGAACATACAACCACTTTACCTTTGCAGCTTGTCTTGAAATTAGAAATGTTCGTTGAAATATATGCCTACAACTATGATTCACAGGATGGCTTGGTCAATGGTGCATATAGAATACTCAAAGGTTATACCAAAACATAAAAACTTGATGTCCTTTGGATTAAGTTCCATGAATCGCATATAGGCAAGCGACAAATAAGCAATTTGGCTTATCTATATAATTCAAACACTGCAAGTGATTGGACACCTATTTTGTGAATATCAAAGCCAATATCGACATCAACAAAGACAGGTCAACTGAAGATTCGAAAACAGTTTCCAATTAAACTTGCATGTGCACGTACAGTCCACAGATCGCAAGGACTAACACTTGATAATGTTGCATTTCAGCCTGCTGGAATTCAGATTCATGGACTTGTATACACAACATTGTCCCGTGTTAGAAGCATAGACTCCTTGTATTTACTAAGTCCTCTTACAAAAGATAACTTCAAAGTTAAACAAAAATTTGATATTGAAATGGAACGCCTTAGAACTACCGCAAAATGGCATCTGCAGTATGATCACCAATTCATACAAACAAAGTCATCTTTAACAATTCTCTCGCTTAACACACGTAGCTTATATGCACATATGGATGATATACTCAATGACTATGATACAATGCAATCTGATATTCTGTGCTTGCAGGAAACATACATGGCATTATGCATGCAAAACAAACAATTTACAAATCACAATTGCATATCAATTTACATTACATATGGGGTGATGATATTGGTGAAAAAACATGTACCAATTTTGGACCATATACATTTCGAAGAAAAGAATGTTGAGATGGTGCTTGCAATTTTTTTTTTCCATGGAACATAAATTTCAATATTCAATTTGTATGTTGCTCACCATGCAACATTCTCCAACATACTAAATGTTATTTCCAATGCATTAGGCCATTTGCATCTGAACGGACCCATTGTGCTTATAGGAGAATTCAATATTGACATACTACAAAATAATGCCAGAAAAAATGAATTGGAAAACTACATGTGCAAATACAGTCTTTGCTTTCTTTTGAACAACACAAGCCATGTGAAAAACACACTTATTGACCATGTGCGGTCAAATGTGTCCATTCCTCAATACAACATCTTTATCTTAGACAGATATTGGTCTAATCACGATACAATTGGTATTGCACTTGAATTATGAGATATACATCAAACATATTGCAAAGTCATATTTCTATGTTCAAAGCATATCTGTATAGCTTGTTGCAATTTTTTTTTTTTTTATCCAGCTTCTTAGTTTTCCCTGGTTTGTACACATAATGGTCTGGTCACCACACAGTTGGTGTTGCACTTGAATTATGAAATATACATCAGGCATATTGCAGAATCATATTTGTATGATTCAAACCATATATGTCTATATTGTTGCAGAAAATCGAGATATCCAACTTCTTAGTTTTCCCTGGTTTGTAATTGCTTTTGGTCACTTTTTTTTGGCAAAAAAAAAATAATAATACACACACACACACACAGAAACTTGAATGAACTAAAAAAAAGGAAAAAAAGAAAGAGGTACATTCTTCTAACACTATCTGTTACTCTATTCCTCTTATTCTATTTTATTTAGTCCATGTACATAGTACTTGCTTTTTTCTTTACATGTCAACTTATGTTCATGTCCGTTTTGTTTTGTGCTTTTGTTCATAGAAACAAACAGGGAAACTAGACACCTCAAAGAACTCCTAACCAGGAATGTAGAAGAATCCATGCAAAGGTGCGTTTTTCTACCTGTGTTCCATATCCAATAGTTTTTCGTTTACTCTGTTTGTATTTGTTGAACTGGTTTGCAGATCTGTTTTTTTTTTTTTCCCTCCTTGGACACTCCATATCTTCCTGTACATTGGCTTGTCTTCGTGTCAATTATATTTTTTGTGTTGCTATCTTGAAATAAGTAAATTTGTACTCCATCTTTGCTTTTCTTGTTTTCCTACGTAACAATTTGCTTTCATGTCGGTTCTTACCTCCCTTTCTTTTTCTTGTTATATACTTAGTTGTTCTCCCTTTTTTTTTCTTCCCCTCTATTATCCATTTCTGATTCTATACTTAGTCCCATGTCTATGTTTGTTTTCATAGTTCGCGAATTTTATGGCCGTCGGTTCCTACGTAGGCGCCATCGAACTCTCATGCCCCGTGTGCGCGGTATACATCTTGCGCCTAAAACTTCGGTGATCTACAATTCCACCTGGACTCAAAGCTTGCGACTCATTTTTCCCAGCATCTATTGATATTTTTCCCAATTCATCTCAACAGTTGGCCAATTTTATGGCCGCGGGTTCCCCCCCATCGCATTATCGAACTCCCATGCCCCGTGTTCTAATAACATCTTGCATCGAAAACTCTAATTATCTACAATTCGACCCCGTGCTCCTCGAACTACCAAGCCTCAGACTTTATCGAACTCACAATTTGTATATCCATCTATATCTTGACATCATGAGTCCGACCGAGAGCTTTCGTTTCCTTACCCAATTTTATGGCTGCGGGTTCTCGGATACGCGTTATTGAACTCTCATTCCCTGTGTTCCGAGTATACATCTTCCATCCAAAACTTGGGTGATCCATGTCTATGCTCGCAGGTTCCCAGGACGACGGAGTGGCAGATTTCATGTCCACCTATATCTCTACATCACGAGTCCGACTGACCGCCATTCATTTTCATAGTTCGCGAATTTTATGGTTGCGGGTTCCTGTGTGGGCACCATCCAACTCTGATGCCCCATGTGCGCGGTATACATCTTGCGCCCAAAACTTTGGTGATCTACAATTCGACCCAGAATCAAAGCTTGCGACTCATTTTTCCCAGCATATGTTGATATTTCAAAGCATCTGTTGATATATTTCCCAGTTCGTCTAAATAGTTAGCCAATTTTATGACCGTGGGTTCCCCCCCAATGCATTATTGAACTCCCATGCCCGGTGTTCGGATAACATCTTGCATCCAAAACTTCGGTTATCTACAATTCGACCCCGGAATTCTCCAACTCGCAAGCCTCACTCTTTATTGAACTCACAAATTGTATATCCATCTATATCTTGACATCACGAGTCCGACCGAGCGCTTTCATTTTCTTAGCCAATTTTATGGTTGTGGGTTCCCGAGTACGCGTTATAGAACTCTCATTCCCCATTTTCTAAGTATACATCTTCCATCTGAAACTTGGGTGATCTACAATTCCAGCACAGACTCCCAGGTTCAAAAAAGTACCAAAGCATCTTTAATTCTCGTCTATGCCCGCCACGTTCATCCCTTCCCAATAGACATTAATTATGATTTTACTGGTGACAGTTCAGAGATGTTCGAAAATATTGGCATTAATAAGCTGAAAGCTCGAGGTAATCTCCCATTAAAATGCATTTATGGGAGAATATTATGGAATCGGATTAGTTTCCTCTGTCAATCTTGAATTCACAAAAAAATGATGGTTGTTTTGGTTTTTTTAAGACATCATCATATCAAGAATTCAATATTGTGCTGGCCTGCTGTCATCTACAAAGGTGTTCACATGATGCCTCTCTTTAGTATTGTGCAGATAATTTTAGAACCTTACAAGTTTGCATATGTGAGGCTTTGCCTGCATATGAAAATGTTGCTCCACCATTCCAATTTGAACATAGTTTGCATTTGGGCCACAGAGAACAACAATAAAATAAAATAATATGAAATTTGTTTAACTAAATATCAACAAATTATCTTCTGACTTGAACCTGCTTCTATCAAAATCCAGGTATATTGCACAACTGTCAATGTTTTCCCCGCTTTTCAATAGTTTCTTGATTTCCCTGCCATTTTCGCACACTTTTCCAATGCAAATTGATGACACTTTTATTAGCCTTGAAAATGTTGGCATTAAAAGGTGAAAAGGTCAAGGACATTTGCCATTAAAACACATTGAACCAAGATTTACCGGAGATTGTATTATGATGTTGCAGCATCCATTTTAAATACAATAAGGAGAAAAGGAAGGTTTTCATCACCTTATGGTTGCAACTTGACATCATGTCTATGGAGATACCCTGAGTATTTTCAGGCACGAAGACCAGTGTTTTCAGTGGTCCATAGCTTATGACTACTACTCGTCCACTTATGCCCAAAAGAAAGTTATCTCGACATCTGAAATTGCAACGACACATTGTATCCTCGATTTTTATTTTTTTTCACTTTAAGGACTTGGTCACATGCTGCGCCGAGAACTATATTCCAAACTAGCGGATTGTCTAGATGGGCGACCATTTCCAAATCTCCCTATCGCCTAAATTATTTTGAAAGATGTTAACACTTCCCAACCAAACACCTACTTTCAAGGGCGAAAATTGCAAGCAGTTCTTAAAGAAGCATGACAATGAACTAGACCTCTTGCCGAAGTTATTATAGGACCCAACGCCCGCTCCCTGGGACATGGCCATATTACAGGTTAGTGCATGTAAAAACCTTTTTCGGCAAATTGTATTGATTTTCACGAGGATAATGAGACAAGCAAGTGCAACCAACATTTCTCGGATGATTCTGTATATTTGATATTTTACGATCAAGAAACAAACCATCTTCCATTGTCACAAGCTGATTTCCATTCAAAACTCTTCCCAGTTATTGCAATACAGGAGGCAGAAGAAATTCTTTATGCCACCTTATTTAATTTTCGTCATGCCAAATTGCTATCCATTTCCTGGACTATCTATGTGTAGGAAGTTGAACTATGAATTGGACCCATTAACATTCTCGCACCAGAAATTATGGAGACACGACACTTGCCAGCTATTTAATAAGGTCTTCAATTATTTTGTTTCATTTTTTAAAGGATTGATACTTGGAAGGTATTTTCCCTAGTTCTCTGAATAGCTGACAGTCTTCCTGGATAGGAAGGACACAGTAGAAGAAATGGAGAACTATAATGTTATAAGGATTTTCGAGTCTAAACAAAATCCTTGCTTGATTCCATGTCACATATTTGGTACAATGTTTTTTGCTGGAATAGCAAGGGAGTACATCTATTGGTTGCATTTTTTCCATGAAAAAAGGAAAGGACAATTCATATATATGCCTTGGAAAGTCTGGGATTTATTGGTTAGGAACCACTTCAACAATTCTTTCACTTACACTATCCTAAATGGACTCCAAACCAGTACCAAAGATTCACACAAGCAGAACTGAAAATACACGAGTGAAAAAAGTGCCCAATCCCCGACTTCCACAACCAAGACCACAATATCTCGTGGCAGTTCTCCAATGTCTTACCCAAATAAAAAAGTCACACACAATTCTTCAGATGGAGGAGGAGATAAGAGCCCTCCCTTCGACAAAATTGAAAGTCGTCACAAGCTTCCCGCGGGCAAAAAATAGAAAACAATAGTCCAAGAACAGGAGGGACTGAGGGGAGAAATTGATATCTACGATCTCTCCCTTGAATATATGGAACTAGAAATTGACATTGAAAAATTGTTCCCTGACAACGATCACCTAGACAACACTGCTCCTCACAATCCTAGGATGGACATACTTGGCATAGATACATTGGACGAAGAAGAGTCTTTTGCATTTCAGAGCGTTGTTTTTGACAGCGAATCAAAAAAATTGATTATTGAAAACATAGATGTTAAGAATAAGAAAGGCACATCTTGTTCGGAGTTAAACCTACGCAACATGTGCCCTTCCCAGATATCCAAGATGTACCGAGAAACTGGAGATGCTCTAGACAACTCTATTAGTAGCCTTGAAACGAAGAACCTCATGTTAAAGACGCAAATCAAAGAATTGGAGGCAACTCTAATGCCTCTTCTACTGTTTGCTACTCCTTTGGAAATGGTCGGGTCCACCACACTTGCGCCAAAGTTAAAATGATCAGCAAGCCTTCTCACATCGGCCTGAGACTATGTGGAAAAGAATATAAACAAAATAATGGAATTAATAACAGAAGCTTGGGAGATGTCAAAGAATATGGTCTCTTTTGGAACAAGAGCGCATTCTTTTCATGAGTATCTACAAGAAGATCTCAAGAACGAGCAAGGTTTTTATCTCGATGTAGTTTTACCATTTGGTTTTGAAGTTACCGGTATGATGGAATCCAGAAGAAGAAAAGAGGATCTCCCTTCCCTGGATCGAATAGATGAACTAAACGCATGATGGAAAGAAAAGGTAAAGAACCTGATTGGTATTGTTCAAGAATGTAGCCAGACCATATCTAAAAGAGACAAACTATTCAAGAAGCTAACTGAGATAGATCTAGTTGGTAGCACCAATGAAGTCCAGAACCCAAAATTGATATTAAACTCATTGTTTTTAACCAAATAATCATTTGATGATCAAGTTCATATCTATAAAAGACTATCATTTGAAAATTTCTATGGCATTCTTGAATATGGTGAAGATGACGTGAAAACTTGGCTAGTCGGTTATGCAATTAGAAACAAAAATATTCAAGAAGCATTGCACAACTTGTCTATTGATCTAAGGGACTTGGAAAGTGAACTCTTCAATATAAAAATCCGGCATGAAATGAACGTGGCGCCCATGAGGAGCTACATCAAAGAATGGTTGAAAAAAGTTGTCGATCAAATTACCAATGAAGGTCAAAGCCGAGGAAAGCCATAAAAGGACATCAACAAAAAAATGACAAGCCATGGCACACCATCATAGTAAGTTGATATTGATTACATTCTTTTGTCTTCATCCACTTATTCTAACCAAGCTTTAATCCAGAACTGACAATTTTCTCTTTCTTCTTGCTAGGTTTTTCTGATTTCCATCGTCGAATTTCTTCTTTCTGCAAACTTCATCCTTGTACATCTTTGCTTCGTAGTCCGCGACAGTCCAAATCATAGTCATTCTGGCAAACACATTTTTATTTCACAGAATATGTAATGAACTATAGTTTTTTTTTGCAAATTTGAAGACAACTTTTTTTGGGGAAATATTCTCAAATGTATTTTGTGACACAGTTTATCTAAATATAAATATTTGGGGTTGTTCTATGTTGATATTCAATGCTTGGTGTTGTTATTTGGAATTTGTATTTCTTCATAAAATTAACTCATTTCGCTGTACATGTTCCTGTTCTATATTGTGCATGTATTTCAACTTCCTATATTTCAAAATATTCTTCGATATACAAAATGTAAAGTCATGTATTTTTTTGTTTGTTCCTTGTAGGTTTGAGTAAAAAAATTCTGAGCCCAAAACACCATTCAAATTCAAACATGCTTTACATTTGGACCACAAATAATCTAGTAAGATACATTAATATGAATACATTTTAAATAAACATAAACAAAATCCCTTTAAACTTGAATTGACTTTCTCGGGCTCTTGGATTGTCCGTGGGTTGATCGATTAGCGGACTGTCAAATCCTCATTTCCATCTATATCTTCCCATCATGAACCCGACCGACGATCGTCCCTTTCAACACTTGGCAAAATATCTCACCGCGGTGTCCCAACTTAGGACTATCACATTCTTATCCCGCGTGTTCCATTATATACATCTTGCACCCAACACTTCCGTCATATACATTTTGCACCCAACAATTCCGTGATAAAAGATTAGTATAGAAGACGGAAAAGAAGGGTAAATATATTGACATCTATGATAGATATCCCATTTTCTCACAAGATCTTTTCTGCATGTTTCTGGAGAATTTATACATTCTTTGATATACAAAATGTAAAGTCGTGAATTTTTTTATTTGTTCCTTGTAGGTTTGAGCAAAACAATTCGAGCCCAAAACACCATTCAAATTCAAACATGGTTTACATTTGGACCACAAATAATCTAGTAAGATACATTAATATGGATACAATTTAAATAAACATAAACAAAATCCCTTTAAACTTGTACCTGAATTTCTCGGGCTCCTGGATTGTTCGCGGGTTGATCGGTTAGAGACTGTCAAATCCTCATTTCCATTTATATCTTCACATCAGGAACCTAACCGACGATCAACCCTTTCAACACTTGGCCAAATACCTCACCATGACGTCCCAACTTAGCGCTATCACATTCTTATCCCGCGTGTTCTGTTATATACATCTTGCACCCAACACTTTCGTCATATACATTTTGCACCCAACAATTCTGTGATAAAGGATAAGTATAGAGGACAGAAAAGAAGGGTTAATATATTGACATATGTGTTAGATATCCCATTTGCACGCAAGATATTTTCTTCATGTTTATGGAGAAGTTATATACTTATTGCATATAGTTGGAAAGGAGTACGAAGGTGGAAGACACGGAAATACCCGTGGAAAGCGGTCGGGTGAGCTTCGAAATAGGGTGGCAAGGGTTCCCGATGAGACGTAAGGCCCCGACTATCAAATTGTATATATTGGAACATTTGAGTGAAAAATGTGTAACACGGATAAGGTGTTCCTGCCATCGTCAATGCAAATTCATTATGCCTTCACTAGTGACAACCCAGTGCACAACTTTACTTATTCTCATTAACAAGCAAATAACGTACTTATAATCTAGTAAGATACATTAATATGGATACATTTTAAATAAACATAAACAAAATCCCTTTAAACTTGAACCTGACTTTCTCGTGCTCCTGGATTGTTCGCAGGTTGATCGATTAGTGGACTGTCAAATCCTCATTTGCATCTATATCTTCACATCGGGAACCCGACTGACGACCGTCCCTTTCAACACTTGGCCAAATATCTCACCGCGGCGTCCCAAATTAGCGCTATTGTATTATTATCCTGCGTGTTTTGTTATATACATCTTTCACCCAACACTTTTGTCATATACATTTTGCACCCAAAAATTCCATGACAAAAGATAAAAGTAATGTATTCACATCTGTGATAGATATCCCATTTGCTCACAAGATATTTTCTGCATGTTTCTGGAGAAGTTATATACTTATTGGAAGGTGGCGGGCACAAAAATATCCGTGGAAAGCGGTCGGACGGGCTTCAAAATAGGGTGGCAAGGGTTCCCAAGGACACGTAAGGCCCTGACTATCAAATTGTATACATCGGAACATTTCAGTGCAAAATGTGTAACACGAAGAGGGTGTTCTTTCCATCCTCAATTCAAATTCATTATGCGTTCACTAGTGACAACTCAACGCACAACTTTTCACGACTTAGCGTTATCAATTTCTTATGCCCCTCCTGTTTCGTGATATACATGTTGCACACAACACTTCCGTGATATAAATTTTGCGTCATTTACAATTCGACCTGGTTATAGAACCCACCTACCCGGGAATCCGCAATCTGAAAAGTGGCTAGGCATCGAATGGCTAGCGGTCGGTTGGAGTCACGACATAAAAGCACGAGTGCAAATGTGAACGGTTGTGTCCACCAATGCACATTGGGACATTTTCGGTAATATGACTAAGTAACGAGAAAGAGAGAGTAGAGTGGAAAAACAAATGGGAATTTCGTTGAGTATAGAAGAGGGAGAAGAAGGTCCGATATATTCAAATCTGCAATTGATAATCCATTTCCTACCAAGATCTTTTTTGTATGTTTCAACTGTGGAAAGTGGTTGGATGGGCTTCAAAATAGGGTGACAAGGGTTCCCGAGGAGACGTAAGGCCCCGCCTGTCAAACTGTATATATCGGAACATTTCAGTGCAAAATGTGTAACACAAAGAGGATATTCATGCCATCTTCAATTCAAATTCATACTGCTTTTACTAGTGAAAACTCAGTGCACAGGTTCGCTCATTGGCAGTAACAACCAAAAAACGTATTCAACAACTATTTACAGGAGACCAACCGACCCCCGGGTTGGCGCTATTATAGATCTTGCACCCAAAACTTCCATGGTCTACAATTCATCCACATATTGAAGCGTAGTTTGCATTTCGACCACAAATAATCTATTAAGATACATTAATATAAACACAATTTAAATATAAATACATTGGTGGTATGGGATCTGACTTTTTTCCAACTCGTTGATTGGTCCTATATCATCACATCATGAGCCCGACCGACCGCAGTTCCTTTCAACACTTAGCCAATTATCTCTCCACGAGGTCGCGACTTAGCGCTATCGAATTTTTATGGCCCCCTGTTCCATGATATACATATTCAACAACAATTTACAGGAGTTCGACCGACCCCCGGGTTGGCGTTATTATAAATCTTGCACCCAAAACTTCCGTCATCTACAAGTGCGTGATATACATCTTGCACCTAGAACTTTCGTACTCTACAATTCGTCGCCACTTCACCCTATCGATTTCTTATGCCCCTCATTCCATGAAATACATGTTGCACAACACACTTCACTGATATACATTTTGCACCAAACACTTGCGTCATATGCAATTCCACCCCGGTTATAGAGCCCACCTATCCAAGCATTCGCGATCTGAAAAGTAGCCAGGCATCAAATGGTTAGCAGTTGGTTGGAGTCATGATATAAAATCACGAGTGCAAATGTGAACCGATGCATCCGCCAATGCGCGCATTGGGACATTTTCAGAAAAACGGCTAAGTAACAAGAAAGAGAGAGTAGAGCGAAAAAACGGTTCGACGGGCTTCAAAATAGGGTGACAAGGGTTCCCGAGAAGATGCAAGGCCTCGCCTGTCAAATTGTATATATATTCTGCTACTACTCATGACAACTCGGTGCACAGGTTCGCTTATTGTCATTAACAACCAAAAAACTTATTCGACAGCGATTTACGGGAGCACAACCAACCCCTGGGTTGGCACTATTATAGATCTTGCACCCAAAATTTTTGTCATCTACAATTCTTCCATATACATCTTGCACCAAAAACCTCTATGGTCTGCAATTCGTCCACATATTGGAACATGGTTTGCATTTTGGCCACAAATAATCTATTAAGATACATTAATATAAATACAATTTAAATAAATATATTTAAACTTGAACCCGAATTTTTCCGAACTCGGTGATTGGTCCTATATCGTCACATCATGAGCCCCACCGACTGCAGTTCCTTTCAACACTTAGCCAATTATCTCTCTGTGGGGTTGCGACTTAACGTTATCGAATTTTTATGCCCCATGTTCTGTGATATATGTTTTGCACACAACACTTCTGTGATATACATTTTGCACCAAACACTTCCGTCATTTACAATTCAATCCCATTTCAGTGCAAAATGTGTAACACAAAGAGGGTATTCACGCCATCTTCAATTCAAATTCATTCTGCTTTTATTGGTGACAACTAATCTTGCACCCAAAATCTGTGCCATCTACAGTTCTGCCATATACACAAAACTTTCTTGGTCTACAATTCGTCCAGATATTGGAGCAAGGTTTGCATCTTGCCCATAAATAATCTATTAAGATACATTAATATAAATACAATTTAAATAAATATATTTAAACTTTAACTTGACTTTTTTTTGAACTCGTTGATTGGTCCTATATCGTCACATCATGAGCCCCACTGACCGCGGTTCCTTTCAACACTTAGACAATTATCTCTCCGCGACGTCGTGACTTAGCGCTATCAAATTTTTATGCCCCCTATTATGTGATATACACTTTGCACACAACACTTTCGTGATATTCATTTTGCACCAAACACTTCTATCATTTACAATTCGATCCCATTTCAATGCAAAATGTGTAGCACGAAGAGGGTATTCATGCCATCTTATCCCCGGGTTGGCGGTATTATAGAGCTTGCACCCAAAACATCCCTAGTCTACAATTCGTCAACATATTGGAACATGGTTTGCATCTCGCCCACAAAAAATCTATTAATATACATTAATATAAATACAATTTAAATAATTATATTTAAACTTTAACTTGACTTTTTTCGAACTCGTTGATTGGTCCTATATCGTCACATCATGAGCCCCACCGGCCGCAATTCCTTTCAACACTTAGCCAAATATCTGTCCACGGGGTCACGACTTAGCACTATCGAATTTTTATGCCCCCTGCTCCGTGATATATGTATTCAACAACAATTTAAGGGAGTCTGACCGACCCCCGGGTTGGCGATATTACAAATCTTGCACCCAAAACTTTCGTCATCTACAAGTGCGTGATATACATCTTGCACTGAGAAATTTCGTACTCTACAATTCGTCGTGACTTCACGCTATCAACTTCTTATGCCCCCTATTCCGTGATATACATGTTGCACACCACACTTCCGTGATATACATTTTGCACCAAACACTTGCGTCATATACAATTTGACCCCAGTTATAGAGCCCGCCTATTCGGAAATCCGCGATATGAAAAGTGGCTAGGCATCGAATGGTTAGTGGTTGGTCGGAGTCACGATATAAAAGCACAAGCGCAAATGTGAACCGGTTTGTCCACCAACGCACCCATTGGGACATTTTTGGAAAAATGGCTAAGTGACGAGAAAGAGAGTAGAGAGGAAAAATAATCGGACGAGCTTCAAAATAGGCTGACAAGGGCTCCCGAGGAGACGTAAGGCCCCACCTGTCAAATTTTATATATATTCTGCTTCTACTCGTGACAACTCTGTGGTTCGCTTATTTCCATTAACAACCAAAAAAATGTTTTCAACAATGATTTACGGGAGCCCAACCGACCCCTGGGTTGGTGCTATTATAGATCTTGCACCCAAAACTCGCGTCATCTACAGTTTCGTTGTATACATCTTGCACCAAAAAGATTCTGTGGTCTGCAATTCGTCCACATATTGGAACATGGTCTACATTTGGACCACAAATTATCTATTATGATACATTAATATAAATACAATTTAAATAAATATACTTAAACTTGAACCTGACTTTTTTCGAACTTGTCGATTGGTCCTATATCGTCACATCATGAGCCCGATCGACCGCAGTTCCTTTCAACACTTAGCCAATTCTCTCTGCGGGGTCGCGCCTTAGTGCTAATGAATTTTTATGGCCCATGTTCTTTGATTTACATGTTGCACACAACACTTTCGTGATATACATTTTCCACCAAACACTTCCCTCATTTACAATTTGACGCACTATTATAGATCTTGCATCCAAAACTTGCGTCATCTACAGTTCCGTTGTATACAACTTGCACCAAAAACTTATGTGCTCTATAATTTGTCTACATATTGGAACATGGTCTACACTTGGACCACAAATTACCTATTACAATACATTAATATAAATACAATTTAAATAGATATACTTAAACTTGAATCTGACCTTTTTCGAACTCGTCGATTGGTCCTATATCGTCACATCATGATCCCGACCGACCACAATTCCTTTCAACACTCAGCCAATTATCTCTCTGCGGGGTCGTGCCTTGGCGCTAACGAAATTGTATGCCCCATGTTTTGTGATATACATGTTGCACATAACACTTATGTGATATACATTTTTCACCAAACACTTCCGTCATTTACAATTCGACCCCATTTTCCACAATTTACCTTGTAACTTGCTTGGCAGGGACTACGCTGCCACACTCTACAATTCGTCGTGACTTCACACTATCGATTTATTATGCCCCCTGTTTCGTGATATACATGTTGCACACCACACTTCCATGATATACATTTTGGACCAAACACTTGCGTCATATACAATTCAACCCCGGTTATAGAGACTGCCTATCTGGAAATCCGCGATCTGAAAAATGGCTAGGCATCGAATGGTTAGTGGTTGGTTGGAGTCACGATATAAAATCACAAGAGAAAATGTGAACCGGTCCGTTCGCCAATGCGCCCATTGGGACATTTTCGGAAAAATGACTAAGTAACGAGAAAGAGAGTAGAGACGAAAAACGGTCGGACGAGATTCAAAATAGGGTGACAAGGGCTCCCAAGGAGACGTAAGGCCCCGCCTGTCAAATTGTATATATGTTCTGCTTCTACTCGTGACAACTCAATGGTTCGCTTATTCCCATAAACAACCAAAAAAACTTATTCAACAACGATTTACGGGAGCCCGACCGACCCCTAGGTTGGTGCTATTATAGATCTTGCACCCAAAACTTGCGTCATATACAGTTCCGCTGTATATATCTTGTTATCACTCCATGAAACTCTCCTAGGTTGTATGTCGGAGATGCCCGGTAACTAACTCTTTTTGGGAAATATTTTCTTAATAATTGATGTGGTTTTTGGATCAAGATGAATATCTAGGGACTGGACTGTGTTTTCAAGACTGTCTAGAAATATAAAATCTCACAAGGCCTTCTAGTAATGCAGTCAGACAAGGTT
>ML787020.1:523718-539811 GCA_009831015.1 Picea engelmannii
TGCAGTCAGACAAGGTTTGATTAAATGGAAGAGAAAATAGCTATTGAACCAGATTATACTCATATAAAACAAGCACAATGGGTTTAATAACTAAGGAAATAACTTATGATTCTCAACTTAATCAATCAATTAGTGAGATGACAATCACATGCAGATTGAATGAGCATCAATAAAGAACATTCACTCATAAGATATCAGAGAACAGAAAAGAAAAGTCTGACAACACAATTGAAGGAAGCTTGCAATTTTTCATATAATAAGAATAGGTCTTTCTTACGGTAGCAGCATGTAGAACCCAAAATTGAACCCCTGGTTCATCTTCTATTCTAAGCTTTATAGCATTACAAATTAGTTCTAAGATCCTGAAAACATGGATCAAATATACTAAAAATAGTAATTCAAAATTCAGTTGCAAAAGAAGTGGGATGCTTCCCCAAAACGAGGCTAATCCCATATTTCTCTCTATTGATGGTTGGTGTAGTGTAGAACAACCTCCCAAGGCTAAATGATAACTTTCAAATATAGACCAAGTCGAATTTGTTGATGTGGCAAGGTGTCCTGATTTTCTGTCTTCATTAAAGATGTCCATAAACCTTTGAAACATCTCCTTTCTCCACCATTTGTCAAAAATGATTGTTGTGCTAGACTTGATAATTCATTAGACATTCATTCGAAAAGCTTTCAAATATTTTCATCTCAAAAATCCTTGATCTGTGTAAAAACTCATCCATTATGGACACACAGGCTTTCGGTGGTTATCTGGGCAAGTTTCTGGGTGAGTTATCTACCAAAAGCACCTCTTTCGGTGGTTAATGAACAATCGTCCTGTTCGCCTAAACCACTGAAAGTTAAACTTTGAAGACATTTCAAAATTGCCAAAAAGTTTACCTTAAGTCATCTCTGATGCTCAGGATTTCTTAGATGTTGCAGCCCTGGTTCGTGCAGACCTACGAACTTTCGCTAGCTGTGTAGGGAGTTCTGGTGTATCCATTATAGTGGTGGCTAAATTAGCCAAGGTGTCCAATCCAGTTTGATCATCTTCTAGTGATTCAAATTCTTTTAACTTGAGACTTAGAACCCTGAGCTGCCTGTATAGTTTCATATTTTCTCTGATCAAAACTTTGTTTCTATCTTTGATTTTGTCATGTTTTTCTTTAAGAGTTTGATTCATTTTGAACAGTTCATCATTTCTCTCAGTGAGGTCTGTGTTTTCTTTTTTGATTACCCTCTCTAGGACTTCCATCTCATAAATCTCTTGTAGGAGCTTGTTGATTTTCTTTGTTTTACCTTTCTTAGGCCTACTTGAGGAGGCTTCTGCCTTTGGTTGCTTATGGGTCTCTGGAAGACTAGATGAAGGTAGATTTGAATGAGAACCTGTATCCTGTCTGATCTTCAAGTTACCTTGTGTCTTTGCCACCCCCTGCTCTGATTCAGAGTCACTATAAGGTAGATTGAGAAGGTTTTTTCCTGTGGCAGGGTTTTTAGATTGTTTATCTTCAAACTTTAATTTCCTCTTGATTCCTCCCTTCTTGCTAGGGGATACTTTTATAGGATCTCTGGGTATTGAGATTCCTTTCCTTTTCCTGTGACTACTCTTGGGAGTAGGAGCTTTTCTGCCTCTAGCCTTCTTAGCTTCTATCTCTGGAGGTCTTTCTGTTTGAAACTCATTCCAAAACAAAAAGAAACCCCACTCAATTTGTTTCCTCTGCAGAGCTTCTTTCACCAGAAGGGCAATCATCCCCTGATGTGATAATCTGCTTACAACTTTAGCAGGCTGGGCTTTCACCTTTCTTGCCATCTTAGTCAGGGTTTTATGAAAGAAGTAAGGCAGGTTTATGTGTCCTCTGCCTGTGAAATGATTCAGCAATTTAAAATGGTAATACATTACCCTGTTGTAGCGCCCCTCACAAGTGATATACACCAAAATTGCCTTTAGCAGGGATTGCCACTTTGGTTCCAGATAGGACATGGGAATATCCTTCTTCTAGGTCAAAGCTTTATGCACTAGTAACAAATATGACCTGAATTCAACGTTTGATGGCGAGGTGGTTTTGAACCAGCATTCCCCCGTTCTAGGTAACCCTGTACATTCAGCAATGGCTGCTTCGTCGATGATAATTTCCTCCCTGCCCACTTTAGCAATCCTTCCATCATAGGAGAGAGCAAAGGTTTCAGCCACCTGTTGGTGAAACACTGTCAACTTCTCACAGTATGCAAAAACTCTAGTCTGTCTGAAACACTCTGCCACCTCCGGATGTGCTTCCAAATACCAAATTCCATCTACCTCAGATCTCAAAACAAGACTTGCTTTCGACATGGGTCGGTGTTTGATTGTGCCTGAAACTGTGGAGAACAAAACGTTCGGGAGGCAATGACTTCTAGAAATTAGGCAGACAGTGAATATCAATCATAAAAACTGACAGGAAAGGGTGATACACACCGAGTTTTGAAAACTAACACAGTTTCAGACGACCGCTTGACTGAGAATATGCTGAAGCTCTAGATTTTCGGTGGCACTTGTATTTCTGAAACTTAAAAGAAAATAAATTCTGAACTGACCTGAAAACCCGACCGGGCTTACTTGACTCGGGAGTGCTTGCTGGACTTGATGACACATCGACCAGCCTCAGAGAACGCGGGATCGAGATTCTTTGAAAAATATAATTGACTGATGAAATCGCGATCTTGTAGTTATCTTCAGCTATCTCCGGGATTCATAATAACTCATCATATTTTCAAATGCAGAAATGACCAGATTATGATGGTTAACGTACTTGTAACTGAAATGGAGGGTAGCTCCGTGCGATCATCCCTGCCAATCACTGCCCTGTGTGGATTTGAAATGACCAATTAGGTTGATAAGACACGGGGGCTTCAAACCTTTCGGATGGATGCCACGAACGTGCATCATCTCCTGCATGGCTAGCTTTCGACGGTTGTGTTTATAATCATTGAGCCAAACTTTGACGGTTGGCTCGTGCGAAAGCACGAGCTTTCATATTTCCCGTTTACAAACTTTCGGTGGTTACTTGCCTTCTGCTTCGACCCCTTAACTGCGGAAAATGAAGACTTTCGGTGGTTAATGAGCACATTGAAGGCTCGCCTAAACCACCGAAACCTGATATTTTGCCTTTTTCTTGACCGAACCAAAATCAACATTTCTTTTGAGATTGTTTTCAAAATAGAGACTCTCTAACCTACTTGCAGAAATTTAGAAATTAAATTTAGATCACAACCTATCACCTAAAAAGCAAATAAAATCCACCAATTTATTTGAGGAGTTAACACATCTTGGGCCAAAAAAATTATGTGGTCTGCAATTCATCCTCATATTTGAACATGGTCTACATTTGGACCACAAATTATCTATTACGATACATTAATATAAATACAATTTAAATAAATATACTTAAACTTGAACCTGACTTTTTTCGAACTCGTCGATTGGTCCTATATCGTCACATCATGGGCCTAACCGACCGCAGTTCCTTTCAACACTTAGCCAATTATTTCTCCGTAGGGTCGCGCCTTAGCGCTAACGAAATTTTATGCCCCATGTTCTGTGATATACATGTTGCACACAACACTTATGTGATATACATTTTGCACCAAACACTTTTGTCATTTACAATTCGACCCCATTTTCCACAATTTACCTTGTAACCTGCTTGGCAAGGACTACGCTACCACACATCACTTGTTATATTATGGAACATTTAACTCTAGTAAAATAATTTGTATAAGTAAAAGAATAATAAAACTTGAGTGTTTCAACATTTATAAATGACTAAGTTTAGGCTTCGCTCTTCAGATGTTTTATCTTCTGGATATTTTATGTTTTAAGTTTGTTTGTTACCTGAAAATAAAACGGCTTCATTTAACTCAAATCAAGAAGAAGAAGAAGCCGGGGGAGATAAAGCCGAGGGATTTTTCAGGCGGGATACTCAATTTTCAAATCCGAACTTGTATGTTTACTTCTTTGGCTTGTATGGCTACGACCAACCATCACTGTCTTGACATCTTGCACCCAAACCTTCTGTCATCTACAGTTTTGTTGTATACATCTTGCACCAAAAAATTATGTGGTCTACAATTCGTCCACATATTGGAACATGGTCTACATTTGGACCACAAATTATCTATTACAATACATTAATATAAATACAATTTAAATAATATACTTAAATTTGAACTTGGATTTTTTCGAACTCATTGATTGGTCTTATATCGTCACATCATGAGCCTGACCGACCGCATTTCCTTTCAACACTTAGCTAATTATCTCTCCGTGGGGTCACGCCTTAGCGCTAACGAAATTTTATGCCCCATGTTTCGTGATATACATGTTGCACACAACACTTCCGTGATATACATTTTGCACCAAACACTTCCGTCATTTACAATTCGACGTGCCATTATAGATCTTGCACCCAAAACTTGCGTCATCTACAGTTCCGTTGTATACATCTTGCACCAAAAACTTTTGTGGTCTACAATTCATCCACATATTGGAACATGGTCTACATTTGGACCACAAATTATCTATTACAATACATTAATATAAATACAATTTAAATAAATATACTTAAACTTGAACCTGACTTTTTTTGAACTCGTTCCTTTCAACACTTAGCCAATTATCTCTCCGCGGGGTCGCGCCTTAGCGCTAACGAAATTTTATGCCTCATGTTCCGTGATAAACATGTTGCACACAACACTTCTGTGATATACATATTGCACCAAACACTTTTGTCATTTACAATTCGACCCCATTTTCCACAATTTACCTTGTAACCTGCTTGGCAAGGACTACGCTACCACGCATCACTTGTTATATTATGGAACATTTAACTCTAGTAAAATAATTTGTATAAGTAAAAGAATAATAAAACTTGAGCGTTTCAACATTTATAAATGACTAAGTTTAGGCTTCGCTCTTCAGATGTTTTATCTTCGGGATATTTTATGTTTTAAGTTTGTTTGTTACCTGAAAATAAAACGACTTCATTTAGCTCAAATCAAGAAGAAGAAGAAGCTGAGGGAGATGAGGCCGAGGGATTTTTCAGGCGGGATACTCATTTTTCAAATCAGAACTTGTATGTTTACTGCTTTGGCTTGTATGGCTACGACCAACCATCACTGTCTTGACATCTTTCTTCGTTTCCACTACCTACTTGCCTCCTGTGCTTGTCTGTAGTTGGGCTGATTAGTTTTTTGGTTATTTGGCTTCGGTGCACTTGACTTTTGTGTCCCTACTCCCTTGTTCCTCGGAATCCGAGTTTCAGGAGGGATACTCTTTGTTCAAACCCGAACTTGACTGTTTCTTCCTTGGCTTGTATGGCAGCGACCAACTTTCACTGTCTTGACTTTTTCCATTGTTTCCTCAACCTCTATGCCTCATGCACTTGTTTGTAGTTGGTCTACATAGTTATTTGGTTTATTTGGCTTTAGGTAACTTTCATAGCTGATCCCTTCTTTATCTACTCCCATGTTTCTTCTGTTTCGACCTTCTCCTATCCTTTTTGTCGATTAGTGAACTTGACTTTAGTGGCCCTACTGCCTTGTTCCTCGAATCATCTGCCTATGGGGTTTTGTGCTTTTCAGCTCTTTTTTAGCCTTTGCAGCAGTTATTATCTAGAGGAATCATGGGTTCCATTCATTCAACAACCTCGGAAAACAATATTAAAACTCTCATGAGCCTTGAGGACGAGATTACTTGGAAACAAGTGGGCTTATTCGACAAGGCTGATGAATTGGGGAGTGGGCCTTGGATTCATCCAACAATGACTAATAAAAAGGACCACCCTACTGCTACAACTAGGCGCATCTCATCATCTCCTCTGCACAGTAAAATAACTTACTTTGTTGATTTTCTATCTCTTGGGGACCCAGGCTCTGGAGCTCTGACGAATGCTACCCAGGGAGTATTTAAAGGAGCTTAGGGAGGCAAACTCACTTCCCCCTGCTCAAAACCTTCCATAAACTATCGAAGGAAACAGTGGAAATCCAACAGGAAGGTAAAAAGAATGGTACTAGGGAATGATGTGGGTTTAGAGAAACCTGCAAATTGGCGCTTTGTGGGTTGGTCGATAGGATTTCTTACAGTTATCTTAGAAATGTTTCTCTGGAGGACTGGATCAAGACAAATTGGTTACCTCTCATTGGGTATTCCCTTGAAGTTATCCTTCTTACCAAAGGATGAATTGGGTTTGTTACTAAATCCCTAGAGGATACCACTCTCTTACTAAGCAAGTTGTGGGTGTATGGAGGTAGCAGCATTATGTTAAAACGGTGGAAGATTACATTCAGTCCAGAAAATGATTACTTTCAGTTAAGACATTTATGGGTACTATTACTGAGCCTCCCTTTATCCCTTTGGAATGCAGCAGCCTTGCAAGCCATTGGAGACTCCCTTGGGACTTTTATTGCTCTAGATTTAGAGTCTCTTACTTCTCCTATGAGGAAAATGGGTAGAGTCTTAGTAGAATTGGATATTCATCATGGTCTACCAGAAACTATTGAGATTGAGTGGCGTGGGCGTGTTATAGCACAATCACTTGACTATCTTGGGATCCCCTTCCGTTGTAATCTTTGTCGTTGAAAATGGCACCTTCGACACGACTGTAGCGAGAAGGCTGAGGACGTTTCCTCGAAAGACGAATACCTTCAAAGGAATCCACCTGAGTATATGGACACAAATGCTTCTTTGGGCTGTGAAGGTATCTATTCAGGAGACAAGAGGTATCTACTACCTTTACTAGTAAGTTACAAAGCATCTGTTCGTCTCTTTATCACTCCCTTTCCGTTTGGGAAAAGGAGATTTTAAATAACTCTGTCTGGTTATCTTCCTTTACCTCTTCGACTGACTCTGGGAATGTTGAGGGACCTTCTGAACCTGTTACCCGCATTCCGTCTCCTTCTCCTGATCCATGCTTTCCTCCAATTTCTCTCTTGTATTCCCCCTTTCGAAGGTTTCACACCTGTAGATTCCCATATGTCCTCCCTTCCTCTTCCATCGAGAGTTACTCCGATTTCCCCTCCACTTAGAACCCTTGACCCTTCTACACCTCCTCCTATCCCTATCCTTTGTCCTCAAACTGAGCCTGACTATAATGTGGTGGAGGAGGCTGAAAAAAATCTCACTGTTGTTCTAGATACTTTATTACCCTGTTTGAAGAACCCACCTGATCAAATCCCCTTACCAATCTATCAAGGAAAGGCACCTATGGAATCTATGGCCGAAATCGGTTCGTCTTCTACAAGAACTCTTAGCAAAGGGGGTAAAGCCTTCGCTTGGTCTCGGGGTATTGGAGTGGAACTATCTCCTATCAAAACCCGAAGCTCTCGTAAGAATTTAACGGGCCATATCAGACAGACTGAAGATAATGTTCTTCCTCCTTCGGACAGTGGGGCCCTTAGAGAAATGAAGGCCAGTGCCAGGGCAAAGTGATGTTACTACTCTCACTGAATATTTGGGGGATTGAAGGCACCCTCAAAGTTGCCTCGTTACATAGACTTATGGAAAGAACTCGTCCTGACATTTTATTTCTCCAAGAGACTCTCTCTACTGAACAAAATGCTAGAGATCTTCTTCATCTTCTGTGACCTACTTGGGTGACTACTGCTGTTAATTCTTTAGGGTACTTCATGGGATTACTTGCTACTTGGGATCCAAATCTTTATGACTTGGGCTCCTATCTCATTGTCAGGTGTATTCTACTGAAAGTTAAATGTATTTATTCTCAGATGGAGGTCACCCTACTAAACGTATATGGGTCGTGTCATGATAGAAAGCATTTCTGGAATACTTTGGCTGCTAGCATCATTCTCTCTATCAACAACTTAATTCTAGCGGGAGACCTAAATATCATTTTATCTACTGAGGATAATTGGGGAGGTTTCGTAGTTCCTGGTCAAACTATTGATTTCTACAGGGACTTATTTCTATCCAACAAGCTGATCGATTTAAAACCAACCAAATTGGTTCCAACCTGGCGAAACGACAGATCTGGTCATGATGTGATTGCCAGAAGAGTAGACAGGGGTCTGATATCTGAAGGTCTTTTGTCTTCTACAGGTTTATCTTAGTCATGGGTGGAGTATCCCTTTGTCTCTGACCATGCACCGATCCTCATTGAATTGGAAACTACGCCTTTCTACAAGGCCTTCCCATTTAAATTTAATGTGTGTTGGTTGCAGGATTTAACTTATTCTAATCTGGTCCGTCTTTTCTGGGATGACCCTCATTTTCTTTTGGAGGGTAATAAACAACAACGTATTGTATGGAAATTGAAAGAGTTAAAAACTCAATCAAAATTATGGAACAAAGAATTAAAGGCCCGTGAGAAGGCACTCTTGGTTAGTTTGGAATCAGAGATAAAGTTGTACTTAACTAAAATTGCCGACAGTCACTTGTCTCCGGATGAGGAAGTGCACCTGCGCGATCTAGAACATAACATAAATACTCTTCTACGAGGCAAGGAGGATATTTGGAGAATAAGAAGCAGGACTACTTGGTTATCTAGTGGTGACAACAACACTAGCTATTTTCACAGGTTGGCAAGTTTCAATAGAAATAGGAAACATGTGTGGGAGATTACAATTTCCAGTGATGTCCACTTAACAGATCAGGTGGAGATAAAGGAGGAGGTGATCAACTACTTCAAAAAAAAAATTTAAGCCAAAGAGAGGACAAATTATATTGATTTGGTCAGCATCACTAGTCTGTATCCAAAAATGGTTGATGAGGAGGAAGCTGAATCCCTGTTTAAATCGGTTACCATGGAGGAATTAAAATCAGTATTAACCATTTTCAAAAAAGAAAAAAGCCCTGGCCCCGATGGCTGGCCAGTCGAATTTTTCATCACCTTCTTTGATCTTGTGGGTGTTGATTTACTCGACATGGTGGAGGATTCAAGGAGAAAACGCCATCTTTGTGGGGGCATAAATTCGACATTTCTGGCACTCATTCCAAAGGCGAATAAGCATGTCTCTTTTGAAGATTTACGACCAATTTCCCTATGCAATCTAATCTACAAAGTGATTGCAATTAGGATCAAGCTGATCTTGTCAAGATGCCTCTCAGCTGAACAGTTGGGGTTCCTTCAAGGCAGGAGAATACATGATTCCATTGGAACAACACATGGAAGTTTGCATAGTATATAAAAAAAGAAAATTAAGTCACTGGTGATGAAACTGGATTTAAAAAAAGCCTATGACAGTATTGACTAGGAGTACCTAAGATTGATTTTACTCACAACATGGCTTGGCACACACTTGATTGATTGGATCATGAGTTGCGTTACTAGCGCTAGTTTTGCTATGTTGATAAACGGCGAGGCGACGAACTTTTTCAAGAGTGAAAGGGGACTTCAGCAGGGTTGCCCACTTTCCCCGTATTTATTTATTCTGATCATGGAGGGACTCAGCCTTATGTTTAAAAAGAGCATATCCGAAGGAGAAATTTCAGGAATAAAGGTATCAAATTTTATTAATATCGTTCATTTTCTGTTTGTAGACGATGTTCTAATTTTGTCAAAGGCTATTCTCACGAAGTGAACAACGATATTTGAGATCCTGCTGTTATTTTGTTTGGTTTCTGGGTTGAGCATAAACACTTCAAAAACAATTGTTCACTACTGAGGTTTAGAAGAGGCATACCTCATTCCTTTCAAGCTGGCTACTCCTTTCTCCTTTGTCGAACTAAGCTCGGGCTTCAAGTATCTCGGATACTATTTAAAGCCAGGTGCCTCAAAATATGCTGACTGGCATTGGCTTGTGGAAAAAATGGAAAAGAAAATTGGGATTTGGTGTAACAATTGGTTATCTCTGGGAGGTAGATTTATACTGGTAAAACATGTATTAGAAAACCAATCTGTCTTCTGGATGTCCTTGGAGCGTATCCCGTGCAAAATTCTAAGTCAAATCCGTAAACTAACGTTTGATTTTTTATGGAAAGGAAATACCGATAAACATCATTTCCACCTCTGTAGATGGGATCTACTGTCAAAACCAAAGGATCGGGGAGGTTGGGGGCTACAAAATCTTCCTCTTTTTAATTCGGCTCTCCTTGCCAACACACTCTGGAGATCCTTAACACACAATAGTCTTTGGCATGACATTCTCCTGGACAAATATTTAAGAAACACTACGGTTATTGCCTGGTTACGGAAAGCCTCCCACAAACAACATGCGGCCTCCAGTTTCTGGTCTGGCCTCACGAGCAACATCCCTGTCCTACTTCACTTGCTGCGATGGAGCCCAGGTTCAGGTCAACAGATTTTAATTGGCAGGGACAAAGTAATAGGCCTGGAGGACCGATCCCTCCTATCAGCCACCCTGATTTCTCATATGAACAGCATTAATATTACAGTTTTAGCACATTTACATGACTCTTCCAACACGGTATCCTTTCCAGAGAGTTGGAAAAACATGGATGTGCTCGGCCTCACAGGTGATTTAGCAATCGAGTGGAGCTCTTGCAACATGACATTAAGAGGCGCAGACATCCTTCTCAGGAACAAGGCAGATTCCCTCATGTGGATGGGGGGTGACTCATCTAGTAGCATATCAGTCAAAAACATCTACAACACACTTTTAAATTCTCTGGACATCCCATTCTCCAACGGATGGCTAAAAAATCTTTGGAAATGGAAGATACAACTTAAAATTAATCTTTTTTTGTGGCTAACTACAAATCACAAGGTGCTCACATGGGACTTGCTTTAGAAAAAAGGCTGGGAGGGCCCGAGGATCTGTCAACTTTGCAACTGTAATACTAAAGACATTGACCACATCCTCATCCATTGCCCTTTCACAAAGGAGGTATGGAATCACATTTTTTCTCTCTATCATTTAAATTTAAAATGGGAAGGCCACACTATCATGGACTACTTTAATAGTTGGTCAACAATTTGCACGACACCCCTTAGCCTGGCAACGACGATGTGTTGGCACATTTGGTTAGAGAGGAACCACACTATATTTGAGGAGCGAATCCCCTCTCCTATCACAATACTCCAAAGGACTTCGGGATCCTACTCCTGGCAGCCTTCAAAATTACAATTTAAACAAATCAGAACTTACAATTTTTGGCAATTTGAAGGCTACACTATTGCTTGCTTTGACGGTGCAGCCCATTCAAATGGACAATGTTGTGGTGCGGGGGGCATCACAAAGTTTAGTACAACCAAGGTATTAAAATGGTACATAAACTGCGGAGCGGGCACAAACACAAAGGCCGAGCTCTTGGGTTTATGGGCTACACTCACTCTGGCAATCATTTGGTCGACTGAAAAACTTCTAGTATTGGGCGACTCAAAGGTTATAATTGACTGGATAAATCAAAAGGGTCAACTACTAGCGGTAAATTTGGATGGCTAGAAACAAAAAACAGAAGAGCTGACGACTACCTTCAAAGATGTAAATTTCAACACATCTACAGGGAACACAACAAAGAGGCGGATTTTCTCTCAAAGAAGGCACTCGAGGAACCTGCAGGCAGACTATCTTATTTTCTTTGGGAAAATGGGATCGAAAGTCAACTCACAAATCTTAACGTTTTTGAACCTTCTCCGGCCTAGGGGACAAATTGATCAGCAGAATTTTGTTTTTCTTGCCTCTGATAGCGCAAATTTATCCTTTACTCTTGTTGCTATATGTATCTTTGAGTTTAGGTATGGATAGTTATTATATTTCCCTCTTGAATGTTACCAGTTTTTATTGTACCGAGGCTAGCATGAGAGCTGGTCCAGAAACTCATTGTTATGTAAACAAATTTATACTATAATATAAATTTGAGTCAATTTTCTATTTGAAAAAAAAAGTTTACTCCAATCCCATAAATAACATGTTATACTTGTTTACTTAATAACAATTTAAAGTTTACACAATTAGGTACTAGTCTATAAAGTGAAATAGGGCTTCCATAATTTTATCTTTCCCAATGGAATAGGTAAATCAAATTTGTAATAAAAAACAAGATAATGCTTTACAATTTTAACATAATGCTTTACAATTTTAAGAACAAAAAATCAACTAGATTCTATATGGACTTTACATATTGGAATTTATCTCAAATACAACATATATAAATGAGATACATAGATAAACAAATGATATGGCAAATGATTTTATTTGTCTTTAATTTTTATAACATGAAGGTACATATATAGTTGTAAATATGCTCTTATGGAAGTGTGGAGAAAACCCCATTTGCCATATCTGTTTCTCCACAATGCACAAATACCACCATATAAGCCATTACATTGAAATAAAAAAAAAAATAGTTGTATGAAACATCAAATTTAACTTACGAGATCATTTATGGAGTTGAATAAGTAGCTAGTGATTTAACTTTTTTAATGGTGCTTCACCAAAATTCAATGACTCAAATTACTGAAAAAAGCACAAGAAAAAACCAGTTAAAATTGTTTTTTATTATATAGATCGATTTAATAACATAAAAAATACATAGCATACTCGAATTATGCAATTTATGTGAAAATTATTTTTAAAAGGGAGCAAAAAATGAAATAAGTAGAAAAATATGAAAATATTTTATTATTACAAGAATAGAGAACTTAACATCTTACAAATTACACGAGTGTATATATTTTAAACATATTGTGGATTACATCTCACTCCCATCGATTTGACACTTGTCCTATAACACCTAACACATAAACAATACATTAATGCTTGTTGATAGGACACTCACACTAGTGAATGCAATTGTGAATGGATGTTGGAGTTATATCTCCAACACTCACCTTACAACAAAACATCTATGAACAAAGTATTTTCTAGCATGGGTAGACATATGTGCTTCCCATATCTCAAGAACCTTTCCTCCAATACCCAACTTGAAGGCATGTTGAGGGTTCCTATATTTTCCTTTGAGAACCATTTTTTAATGTGATTTGATGATCCCACCTCCTCCATGGACACCACTCTAAGTGGTTTGCTAGAGACGTACCAAAAACCCAATTGTTATGTGGTAACCATTTCAAAATATGTTGTACTACGCTCTTCATCACAAGTCAACAAAACACCAAAAAGATTTATCAAAGGATATTATTATTAAAAACAAATGTAAATACACTTATCAACATTTTTTCACTAGTGGATTCTTCATAATTCAGCTCCTTTCCATAAAGAGATCACAACCAAACCCTATATTATGTGAAAATAGAGTGCATAAATAAAATTATTAATATTTTTTCACTAGTGGATTCCCCATAATTCCGCTCCTTTCTATAAAGAGATCAGAACCAAACCCAATACCATATGAAAATATTGAAAAGAGAGTGCAAAAACGAAATGAACAAAAATCTCATAAAATAATTTATTATTACAATAGGAGAGAAATAACATCATACAAACTATAAGCCTTCATGTCTTTTAAACATATTGTGAACTAGACCTCACCCTTATATATATATATTACTCTTGTCCTATGAGTTCTAATATATAAAATACACTAATACTATTAAATCAATATTAAATATTGAGTTTTTTTTTTTTTCCTGGGAATATTATCTATTTAATTTTTCCTGAAATCCAATGAGAATTTGTTGAATATGCATATTTGAGTGATTAATCTATATAATTCAAGTGCCCTCGGGGTTTTTTAGCACGTTGAATCCATTTATGCATTCGGAAATGCAATTTAAACAACACAAAATTGTGATTTCGTTCAAATTTATATCACCATATTTAGGCGAAAAATGCCGAAATGTAGAACATTTAGTCAACACCTTTTGTTTATATTGATAAAAGATATGAAATAAGTACATAGTAGTTAGTGAACAACAATGGTCAAATAATGCTCATAAATTTACGTGGGTATTGTTATTTCAATTAAACAACATAAAATCCAATAAAAATATCCGAGGGTTTCCATTTAACACAATTTGGAGGACATAAAGATAAAATTAGAATAAGTTCAAAGAGTTCACTTGTTATTCACTTCAACTGATGTGCTATAAAATTATTTTTTTGATAAATTTAAACCTGCTTGATCTTGATTTATGAGCGGAACGAAATGAAAACACAGATCTATAATATTAACACAGAGACACATTGAATAATAACAGAGATACAATAAAACTTGACTTCTATTAAATGAGAAATGTGTTGAAACTGTAAAATGCAGACTAAAACAAGCTTGCTAGAATGGTGACAACTTATCTCTGATAAGGGATGTGATGACTATACTCATTCACAAGAAGATGAGTACAATGAGGCTCAAAAAGCTTTTTTACATCAAACATGAATGGCAAAACCCTAGACATCCAAAAACCTAACCCTAGGAGATGAAGCGCTAAAAGTCATGTGAGCCCCATTGGGGTAAGTTGGTACATCAACTTCTCGGGGTCGTAAATTTTGCATACGATCTCTGTTTGGGGCGTTCGATACCTCGTCAGAAAGGTCTATTTGAGAAGTTTGAGACTCAAAAATCTAAAAAAAAAACTGCCAAGATGAACGCTGCAACTGTCAAGATGAAATTTGTATGCAAGCCGGCTGAAAGAGGTGGGTGGCCATCGATATCCACCTGGATCACTACTGCAAAAAACTTTTGGATTAAAATTGTGTGGAGTTTTTGAAACGTCCAACGTTTCGAGTGGACACTCCACCCATCATCAAGGACATAAGAAGCTGATATGTTGTAAAAGAATGTTGGGGTAAGTAAATATAAGAAAAATAGAAAATAATAATTTGTATTAGGTAAGAAGGTTGTTAGAAAAAAATAATAAAAAAATAATAAAGAATAATTAAAAAAATTAAATTAAATTAAATTAATGATAAAGTATTGAAAGTAATAATAAAGCAATAAATTGAATAAAATTAGAATATTATTAAGGTATAATTTGGATTAGGATAAAGAATTAAGATAAAGTATTGAGTTAAATTAATTATGTATTAAAATGAAGGATACATTGGAGTCGAAGAGAACGAAGGTAATATTAAACTATTTAAAAAGGATAAGGGGACATGGATAGAAAATAATAAGGAGAGCGGAATAATATTAGATTAGAGAGATAAAATAATAGGATAGAGAAATGATCCAGAAAATAATGAGGAGAGAAATAATAAAGTGAAGGGATATATATATATAAGTTTATGAGTAAAGAAAGATAATATTAGAATAGAGAAAAGAATAATTAATGGAGAATGATAGAATTAGAATAGAGAGAAGAAAATATAAAGTCTAGAGAGATGTTGAGATTAGGTGAAGAGAAATAAAGATTAGTTAGAACTATTGATAATAGATATGTTAACCTATTAAAATGGATTAAATTAGAAAAATAATAAAGCAATAAATTTCAAAATAAGGTATAGGGAGGAGTTGAAGAGATAGGGGGAGAAGGTGATATAATGAATGAAGGTGGCCTATTGAAACAACAATAATAAATAAGAGAAGTAAGGATTAAGGAGAAATATAATATTGGAAAAGAGAAAAAAAAAAGAGTAATAACTAAAGGGAGGCAAAAAACTGAATAGAGAAAGAGTATCGGGATAAGGGAGATTCAAGAAGTGACTAAAAATGAATAAGGGGAAACCGTGTTAGAAAAGAAGAGATCATGTTAGCAAAGAGAAAAGGGTATATAGAGGCAAACATTGAGATCACAAAGCCGTTAAAATAGGAAGTAAGGAAAAATTGGGAAGGAAACAATAAGATGGAAAGTCAAGATAGAAGTTTGTAGCCATTTTCACGATTAAAGTTGTTAGGATGTTTTTCGATGTTAAATTTAAACATTTTTTCCTTACACATAATTAATTGAATATACCAAATATTTTATAACAATTTATAATAAAAATAATTTATTTACATAAAATTCATTTCTTTATAATAAATTTAATTTTTTTACTTTAATTAAAATTAAATATTAAATTTTATAACTATTTGTAATAATACAAAGAATTTATGAACTAACAATTTTCATCTATTAAAATATTTAATTAAAAGTTTACTTTCAAATTTAATATTCATAAAATTAATAGTCATGATTAAAATACTCATTTTAATTTATTCAAATTTAATATTCATAAAATTAATAGTCATGATTAAAATACTCATTTTAATTTATAA
>ML787020.1:578343-593599 GCA_009831015.1 Picea engelmannii
TGTCACATACAATTTGGCATTGTCACATATCCATCCTAGAGGGTATGGTTTAGGATGTGGAGTAGTTTCCAATTTTAATTTTTTGACAATGTCTTCAGATATGAGGTTTGCTTGAGATCCAGTATCAAAAAGAGTATCTATCTTGGTATGCTTTGAAATAACCCTTATGTGGAAAAGATCTATTCTTTCTTTTTCATGTTGAGTTTCATTGAGGCTACTACTACTTGAAGAACTAGTACTTGCAATAGAATCCTTAACTTCAAAACCCATGGTTGTAATTTTTGTTTCATCTCCCAAATCAGAACCTAAATCATGTTGTGTAGTTGCAGTAGTCTTTGGTTTCCTCTTATGGCTAAACTTTTTGGGTCTCATTTCAGGATGAAGTTTCCAGCAATGGTCTTCATCATGGCCATCCTTTGAACAATGTTTACATGAGAGTTTATCTCCCTCTTTCCTGATTGAAGCATTCTTTCTTCCATTTCCTTTGAATATCCTCTTTCCATTGTTTCCCTTAACAAATGGCTTCTTGCTGCCCTCTTGAGGTTCATTCCTCCCTCTTGATTCCAAATGAGTTGCCTGCTAGATTTGTAGGGTTAAACATAAGTATTGTGTGCCTCAAGTAGCTATGAAATCCTCCAATGTATTTGAGTAAAGTTTCTTGAGAAGATAAATCTATACCCAAAATCAAAGCTCTTCTTCTAAATTCTTGAGTGTAGCTTTGCACACTTTGCCATTTAGCTTGTCTAAAATTTTCCCAATCCATAATAGCTTTCTGCATGTATGCTAATGGATAAAATTGCCTTTTAAGTGCAACAATAAAATCATTCCAAGAGGATAAAACTTTACCATGTTTCTTCATGTCCTCTTGAGTTTTGTCTTCCCACCAAACGAGTGCTGCACTTTCCAATCTAAGAGAAGCAAGCTGAATCTTAGTTTCATAATCTTTGATTCTTTGTATCCTACAATACACTTCAATCCGACGAATCCAGTTGTCTAGTTTCTCAGCATTTACCTCTCCATTGTACATAGGCAATTCAAACTTAATATCAAGCTTAAGGAAAGGAGTTTGTCGAAGAATTTTACCATGTTCTTTTGGAGAATTTGGAGGTGGTTGTGAAATGGTAGAAGAAGTGGAATATGGAGGTGAAGGAGGTGGAGTATCAACATTCCCTCCATTGCCTTTTGGAGTTTTATCACCACTATCTTCATTACCCTTTGGAGGATTTGAGCTTTCGCCTTGCAACCTTGCATTTCTTTATTCAAATAAAACTTTCAGCATCTCTATCATGTCATAGAAGGCTTTTCTGAAAGTTTCATCTTCTGAAGTAAGAGTTTCATGACTCTTCTCATGAGCCATACTTGGTGAATATCTCCTTGAAGCTTGAGGTAATTGCGTAGTTCTCCTTCTTGAAAGTTGAGAACTTGGCTCTACAAGTTGACCTTCTCCTCTTATGAGCTTCAACCTTATAAGCATCATAAAACAAACACTTGCAAATAATCAAACCTTCAAAAACCTATGCTCTGATACCAACTTGATCTGAAAATGAAAAGGCTAGAGTCTCTTTAAAATTGCAAGTGTAATTTGTAGGTGCTTGGGTAATATGATCAAGTTACAAACACATAAAACTTAATGAGTTTTTACTTAAAAATGAGTAGCATAAACAAACATAACAACCGTTAAAATAAACACATTAACACAACAAAATGATAAAGGAGTTCACCCCTCTCTTGGGCTACATCTCCGGGTTCAACTTCCAATGGATCATTTTCATTAATGCTCAGAGTGTCAAAATCAATGCTTTACAATGCTCAGAATGCAAAATAGATAGCTTCAATGGCTCCAGAATGTCCAAAAACCCCTAGCTGGGCTCTTCATGCACCTGGTTTGGCCAAAACCTGAGTAGAAATCACTTCCTGGAAGTTTCCTCCAATTCTTTGTTGTCTTTGTTCGCCAAAATGCACCTGTGTGTGACCAACCTAGCTCATGGGCGTTTCTCGTGCCAAAAACTCAACACCGTGTGCATTCCACAAAAGGTGACATTCTATCGAACGGTTAGTGCGCCAAGCACCTTAACCGTCAGAGGTCGTGGTCACATGGCCTCCATGTGGCCACGTCTTAGCGCTAAATCTGAACCCGTTGGAACTTGTTGTGCATGGTCATGTGACAAGTGTAATATGTGGCCGTGGGATTAACCATTGGTTCCCCACTCATTTAGGTTGTATGGTGAGTGTAGTGTGACTAAGGGTTGGGGCTAGGCCCTGACCCTTTCTCCGTCCGACCAAACCTTACTTCAAACTTAAATAAATATGAAGTTATATATAGGTAAGCAACAAATGGTAGGCGGGTTGGTAGCCCAGCCTGTGCAGAGACTAGCCATGGTGGAGGTCTCGGGTTTGACCCCCGCAGACTCCATATAAGTTTTACCACATAAACTAATGACGGGGTGCCACGTGGTGGCCCTTGGCTGGGCCACGTGACACCTTCCCATTCGCCAACCAACTGACACATGTCAACATAGGATAGGTCCACATACGAGCCTGCCCAGTCACCTTGCCACGTAGTTCTACAATCACCCTACCACGTGTCAGTATGGTCTGCACAGTCAACCGTACAGACTGTACAGTCAACACAAAATTTGCATGTTTGGCAAAGTGGACAGAACACGATATCTCTCACATACGTCGTCTATTTGAACCTTTTCAAATTGCGTTGGGATCGTGAGGACGAGGCCTACACACGATTTCATTTTCAAGCAATTCCGAGCACTTTGATATTTGGGCATATTTTGATCCCTTGGATCACTCCTCTCCATCCCTTGCTGGCCTTCTTCTAGATCTTCCTCCTTGTTTCAGGATCGTTGTCAGGGTTTGATGCATACCCTTGATGTTTAGCTCCGGTTTCAAATATTTTTTGCTAAGTTCTGATATTGCAGCTGGTGGGTCAGACAGTTCTTGGAATCTCTATTCTGTTTGAGGGGTATGTATGCCATTCAGACCTGGTCAATCCCATTGCTGATATTTCTTGGTTGGTTCACTCACTCTCGGCAGGGTTTTCTTGGGGGTTAGTTCCTTGCAGTATGTGGTCCTCTTCTCCATTTTTTTGGTATGTTCGGGGTTTGATGTATACACAGATCGATGCTTTTGGTGTGTGGTTTCTATACCACTCTGACCTGGTCCATCCAATTTTTTGGTATGTTGATGGTTTTATGCATACACAGATTGACACTTTTTGTGTGTGGTTTCTATACCGCTCTGACCTGGTCAGTCCAGTTTCCAGAGTTTCTTTTTGATTTGTTTCTCTCTACGCTTTTCTTTCCTGGTGGGGGCTTTGACCCTTGGTTGTTCTCTGTTCCATTCTTGGATTACTGTATATGTCCTTTTGATCTTTGATGCCTTCATGCTATACTCTCTCATAGGGTTTTTAGCCTTGTTTTTCTTGGATCTTTTTATCCAAGGTTGAGAGACGTGCTTAAAAGCACATACATAATGTAAGTTGGTTCTCTTTGGATGAATAAAATTACGTTTTTTTTCATGGAAAAAAAAATTAGATTAGAGAGATAAAATAATAGGATAGAGAAAGAATCAAGAAAATAATGAGGAGAGAAATAATAAAGTCAAGGGATATATATAGAAGTTTATGAATAAAGAAAGATAACATTAGAATAGAGAGAAGAAGGATAATATTAGAATAGAGAAAAGAATCACCAATGGAGAAAGATAGAATTATAATAGAGAGAAGAAAATATAAAGGCTAGAGAGATGTTGAGATTAGATGAAGAAAAATAAAGATTAGTTAGAACTATTGATAATAGATATACTAAGTATTAAAATAGATTAAATTAGAAAAATAATAAAGTAATAAATTTCAAAATAAATTATAGGGAGGAGTCCAAGAGATAGGGGGAGAAGGTGATATAATCAATGAAGGTAGACGATTGAAAGAACAATAATAAAGAAGCGAAATAAGGATTAAGGAGAAAGATAATATTGGAAAAGAGAAAAGAAAAGGATAATAACTACAGAGAGAGAAAAAATGAATAGAGAAAGAGTATCAGGATAAAGGAGATTCAAGAAGTGACTGAAAATGAATAAGGGGAGACCATGTTAGAAAAGAGGAGATCATGTTAGCAAAGAGAAACATATATATAGATGCAAGCAAGATATTGAAATCACAGAGTGGTTAAAATAGGAAGTAAGGGAAAATTGGGGAGCAAACAATGAGATGGAAGATCAAAATAGGAGCATAAAGAAATACAGAACTTGTTTGGCTAAAATAAGGGGGAGGGGGATGGAGGGAGATTGAAAAGCCAAAGGTTTAATGGTCAAGATGATGAATGGTGGGATTTTAAGAGTGGCTAAGTTTGTAGCCATCTCCGCGATTAAAGTTGTTAGGATGTAATGGATGTTAAATTTAAACTTTTTTTCCTTACACACAATTAAATATATCAAATATTTTATAACTATTTATAATACAAATAATTTATTTACCATAAAATTCATTTCTTTGTAATAATTTTTTTTTAATTAATTAAATATATCTTTTAAATTTTATAACTATTTGTAATGATACAAATAATTTATGAACTAACAATTTATCATCTATTAAAAATTTTAATTAAAAGTTTACTTTCAAATTTAATAAAATTAATAGTAATTTACTTTCAAATTTTATAAAAAAAATAATTAAAAGTTTATTTTCAAATTTAATAAAATTAATAGTGGTTTACTTTCAATTTTTTCATAAAATTAATAGTGATAATTAAATTACTCATTTTAATTCATAAGATTAACAATGATAATTAAATTACTCATTTTAATGTATCTATATTTATTAATATATGTTAATAAAATTAATAGTGGTTTACTTTCAAATTTTCATAGTGATAATTAAATTACTCATTTTAATTCATAAGATTAACAATGATAGTTAAATTATTCATTTTAATGTATCTACATTTGTTAATTATGCTGAAAGGCGTATACCTATTGGCAATGGGCACATTTAATAAGTTTTTAATCTTTAATGCGGTTTTTATGGACATGATCAAATGTAGATAGAATATTCTTGGTCGTCACACTAAATGGAGGGTTCTGATTTGAAATATTAACTTCCTTGAATTGATTGACACGTTTATGAAATTAGCAATGGAGTATGTGAAGTGCTTCACCTTATTTACTACCTGTAAAATTGGTACCACATTATTTACCACCTGTAAACTTGGTGCACGTTAATCTTCGTGGGATGTGGATCTAAATGCTCGACATGTTATATACCAGTGCGCACTTAACATAAATCTTTGTGAAATGTGGCCGATACCTTTCGACGTTCTCCAGCTGTGAGTCTGCTGTGCTAGTATATGTTAATGGAAAAGAAAATTACAAAATAGAAAAGTGATAATAATGCATATTTTAAAAACACTATAATTTTCAAATTTATTTCATGGTTGTGAAAAAGTAAAAAATATGAATTATATTACTGCCCATTTTAACTATGAGAAAAAACTTAAGTTGATATTTAAAAGAATGAGAAAAAGAAATTTTTTTTTACTAAGATAAAGTTGCTGAAAATAAGTATACAAACTTGTTTTTAAAAATAGAAAATTTGTAATATTTTTTTTTCAAAGTTTTTTAATATAAGTTATTTATAAAATGAAAAAAATGATAAGATGGATTAAGATATTGGTGTTTTAATTTATAAAAATATTTTTTTAATATAATTTGTTTATTCATTTTACATGAATTAATCTTTATATATTAAGTAATTTGGTTATATTTATTTGAAAGTTGGTTTTGACTATTATTTTTTTTCATTCTAATATTAAAAATGCTTTATGTTTTGTTCATCTTTTTTAATTATTACCTTTGTAATATAGACTTGTTAGTTTCAAACTAACTAAAAATAAATTTACATATTGTTTATTAAGAATTTTATAAATCAATCTGGCCCATTACAATATAACACATTATAACATTTTTCTTTATGATCCATGAAATGCTATGCTATCAAGATAAAAGGTGCAATATTTTGAAAACAAAAAATACCATGAAACAACTTTATATCATGAAATGCTATGTTATCAAGATAGAAAAGTGCAATATTTTGAAAACAAAAAAAACCATGAAACAACTTTATTAAAATGATAGCTTTGTAATGGATGCCTTCAATCTCATATCTTCGAAAAGGACAATTCATAATGAGTGGCAACACATACTTATAGCTTAGCACATGTTTTCTCAACTTTTCATGTGTTACAAAAACATGAGATCGAACGTCCACAAAACCATAGGTTTGATCCATTACGTGGTATCAATGCTTGTTGTTTCTATTGTATGCTATGATTTAGTTTGAGTTAGTGATTTATGTTGGTGAAGCTGATTTTTTTTTGGTATTTACCTTGTTATGATTTTGAAGGTTTGCATCAACCTCAATATCAATCTTAACTAGTTTTTCGTTACAAACTATTTTCCAAAAATAAAAATTATATATATGGGTTCACATTCATGATACTTTTAAAAAAGGATAAACATTATGCACTCAACAACAATGCATTTAATGTTGTCGCTTTTAAGAAGAGGCAAACATTATGCATCCAACGAATGCATTTAATGTTGCTGATTCTTGTACATTGTTGGATACAATTTACATCCCAACAATAGCAACATTAAATGCACTGCATTGTGTGAGGTGCATATTGATAACCTTAGGAACTTAGTAACGGACACAAGAAAATGACAATTTAATTATATACTTTATAGCTCATCAAATGAAATTTGATGATTCACAGAAAAATGACAATTTAATTATATACTTTATAGTTTATTAAATAAAATTTCAGATTCACATCAAAAGAATGATTCACAAGCCTAAGGACATTTGGTTAGTTCCGTGGTAACAAGTACTTGGTTTGAATCATCTCTCCTTGAATTAGATGCTCTGGTCTTTGTTTCCCTGCACTAATCTTTATAGACAAATTGACTAGAAATACTATTTACAAATAAATACAAATGAGAATGTGGGCTCTGGTCAATTGTCCCACATTCATTATGATTTTGAAGATAGACGAAGGAAGGAATACAAATCAGTGGGAGATTGAAAATGCTAAGCACGGAGCCGTGTGGTCAAGACAGAGCGAACTATTCTTTCGCTTTTTACTAAAGAATACCGTGTCTTGGCCACCAACAGCGGCATACGCCTATTTTTGGAGGCTTCTTTTTCATTTTGAGAAGTGAAGCCCACAAAGCAAAACCCATAATGTGTAGACTTTGATGGTTGTTATGGACCAAAAGCAGGCGCTTAAGTAACCAAATGTATCCATCTAATAAACTAAATCAGGCTTGGAAAATGCAATGTATCTATCTAATCAACTAAATCAGGTTTGGAAAATTCATCGTTTTGTAATCAGGGAAGATGCTGGCAAATGATGAGAGTGCCTATTGAACAGTACAGTTGCTTACAAATGATGAGAGTGCCTATTGAACAGCAAGAAATGTATTTTTAGCAAGAAATGTTGCACATATTTCAGGTGCCGATGTGTATGTGGGATCTATATTAATTCACAAAATTTAAAGGCTTTGTATAGCTCATTAAAGTGATCTCAGTCAGGTTGTCTCAAAATACCGTATTCATCAATGGAAGCATCATAGTCATAGCTGTTAATATAAAAGGGCCTCCTGCTGCACGACCAAAAGTTGTTCTCCATGATACATATAATAGTTCTTTTAATGTACCCCTTTTTCGACGAGTGCAACAGAGAAAGAAAGGTCCTCTGAATTCTTAACAATCATAAAACTTTAATTATCATAAGTGTACAAAAATATCATTCATTCAAATCATCAAATAAGTCTTGAATACCCAAGTTGTGAGTTGTTTGTGAGTTGTGAGTTGTTTGTGAGTTGTGTGGTGTTATTTATGGCTCTTTTTGCAGAATACAAATCTGGATGAAATCACAATTTTCTGTTGTTTAAATTGCATTTTTGAATGCATAAATGGATTCAACGTGCTGAAAAACCAGTGGGACACTGGGATTATTTAGACTTAATCACTAAAATATGCAGATCCAACAATTTTTAACTGGATTTTGGACAAAATTAAATAGAAGATATCCCCGGAAAAGAGCCAAAACATAGAACTTTTAGACCACGGCCCAAAGTGTTTTCTACAAAAGAAACTATGATAAATAGAATTAGGAATTTGTTTAATACACTATCTAAACAAAGATGCTGACTAACTACTTACAAAGATGCTGGGATGACACTTACCGATAGACTCAACAACATAACTGCTGCAGAATACCAGGATAGATACATCTTAATCTTGGATTCATTAAGCATCTAGATGGATGAAGAAAAAATTGAAAGAACAAAAAAGATACCCGGTTAAGGTGTATTTATGTTGGTTTATTTTATTATTATATATAAGCTTTTAATAATAATTATAATAATCTGATTTCAAGATCATGATCTAGTCACACATCAAATTGATGTATGAGATCCCATTGTTTGTGGGACAAGGGACCCTCTTTGCACAGCAATTTGAATGCTTAGTTTACAGAAGTGTACATACCCCACCCCTCTCCGGAGTCAAACCTATAATCCTGAAGGAAGAAACACATGTTCTTACTATTAGATCTAATCACTCTATACATTATGTTAATTAATGGTTTATATTTTTTAACATTACAAGTCTCAATTTTTTTTCATATTAATTTATAAGCAATACACAAAGATATTACACATCTCATCCATACTGTGTTACCGAGTGCACTTTGCTTTTATGGATACAATACCAATACCAATAAACTGCTGTACCCATTTTTGAAAAATGATCAGATTCCAACGTCACAAGTGTAACCTTAACACAAATATAAAAAATTAACAAAACTAGGATCACAAATATGAATCCATTTATACTTGAAATGTTGCAAAACAGAAAATTACAGTGAAAGGGAATGCATATTTTCTCTCCCATGGTTCATAGAATTTTATACTGGTTTGTTGATTGTTTGCCTTAACCACACTTGAAATGTAAAGAAGGTTTGACCAAGTTATAACTATAATTCACTCCAAAAGCAGAGATCCAAATCAACAAGAGGAAGATATCAAACATACATCCAAGAAACTAGAATTGAAGGAGAATATTGAATATTAATGCGGGAGATCCAAATCAGCAAGCGGAAGATTTCAACATACATCCAAGAAACTAGAATTGAAGGAGGATATTGAATATTAATGCGGGAGCACAGTCCTTTATAACCTTGACTTCATCTACTTCAAGGGAGATATTACTATATAGCCAGAGAACTTGCAATGAAGCTTCAAACTCTTCATTTCAAAAAGCATGTCACATTGAACACTGTAAATGTTAGAGAACTTTAAGATGACTTTGGTGAGCAAGTCTAATTCATATAAAACCCACCAGCCATCGGAGATTCTAGGATGAAAAAGTGTCCAAGAACAAGGAATGTGCAAGGGATTACACCTACACATCCAGGCAACGATAATAATAATGTTTTTCCAAAGCATCAAAAGATGAGCAAATGAGCAGGCTCTGAAAACTTCCTTACTAAGCCAGCAAACCAGCACTTCTGAAAGGCCTCCAGGAAAGGAATAGCCCACATAAATTTGTCAGCATAATACCAATATTAAAGAGAGCTGCTCCAGAAATAACCAACGATTACACAGTAACGAGATTCACAATTTAGTTGCAAKGATCCTTCATTTAATGCAATGCAGTAATATCGCATTACAATATCACCTGCACGACTGTGCCAAGGCTTCCCCACAAGTGCTTGGGAGCTATTTAAGCTATGTATACTGGTGCCTACAGTGATTATGCCACACATTGTGTATCAGATTCATATCAGACGAATAATTTTGTTGATGACAAAAACATACACAAGAGCACAATACATACAAAGATTATCAAAGTGAAACAAAACTAACTCAGACTGAACTGAATTGTTTTCCACAGTCTTGGGCACGTATCTACCATACCTTAATACTTTTCACTGTTCAGATCATTTATATTCTCGGTGAAGATTAAAAATCTGTGTGACTTAACATAGACAAACAATGTGCCCAAACTCATGTATGTCTGTATTTTGTGATCAGTTTGACTAGCTAGAACATTGGACTGAAAAAAAGTTGAAGGACGCACAAGAGAAATTGGAAGGGGAGCTTGAAATGGAGAAATCCTAGAAAATCAATGCGAAAACATATTTTTTCATCCTCTTTCATTAGTCAGTTGACTTTGGAAAATGTTCATACAAATTTTGTGTTCTCAAGATGGGGGGATTATAACGCTCCCTCAAGGGCATAATCTTTTATTGCAACTACATTGACTATTGGAAATCGTCGTTGTACTTTACATGGTGATGCTATTCTATGCTTCAAGTTTGTTATGGCTGCTGTGGCTCCGATTTTGACAGAGTACCTAGATTTACTGCTTCAGTGATCTGAAGGAGATGAAGCTTTGACTACTCTGGCAGATGATGTCTGTCCAAAAAGTTTCTCTCCATTAATGTTGCTCAATACAGTGAGTGCATTGTGAAAGAATGGTGTGAGGATATATTCTTTTTGGAGCTTCAGCTTTCCCAATAGTCAAAAGGGAGGGAAGAAACTGGAGTAGACATAATGGCAGGTGAGGATTTAGAAAAAGAGTTAGTAAACATTCCTGACATGGATGGCTCTGTCTTTTATTAAGATATTGAAAACTTGAAGCAATTTTAAACAAATTGGCTTGTAAAGCTCATGGTAATTATTTTAAGAGGATCTGATACTCATTGCCAGGAATATGTACAAAACAAAAAACAATGGTTGGGAAAAGTTATGAATCAAGTATTGCAAGGAAATAAATCAGCGGAAGAGATTAAAACAGCTGATGGGATTGATAATGGTAATAGTTTTGAAGTTTCTTTATCTTCAGCATTTGTTTATATGTTGGATGTGTTACAACACCAACTAAAGAACTCGAAGTATGTTCTCAATGAAGTGGATCTTACGGATCTCTGGCTAAGCTTGACCAGTCATCTAGATCCGTTTGTCTTTACCAATATTCCTTAAAGCAATGCCAAGTTTTCAAATTGTGGCATTTCCTAGTTTGAAGCTGAAATGCATGCGTTGTTCTCATCCTACAGGTTTTTTCCCAAATCTAAGTGATTCATCAAGGTTGTGAGCCATGCCATTCACTGATGTAACTTATGTACAGAATATTGCACGCTCCATCTTCAGCCATCAAAGATGGCAAGGATGATTGCAAATTCAATCATTTTATGCATCTTATGAGGAAAGTTGTGCAATGATCATTTTTCCCAAAGAAGTCATAACCATTATCATGTAAGGTGGAAGGTCTTGAAGAATTCCATTCTAGGTTGCAAGCATTAGACTTTCAACCCTGTCAACTACAAACTGTCAACCCTGCTATTGGACTTCCTTTTCTTCTTCGATGTGAAGGGTCGTTTGACAATTATAATGAAACATTAGAAATCCTACTATCTGTGAACACAGAACTGCATAAAAAACAACACTGCATAAAAAACAACAGTATTTGGAAGAACTTTAGGAATAATAATCAGGACATAAATTTAAGTTTCTGACATTAGATACAAGCAAACGTATGAGCAAACAAAACTACTAAGATTTAGACTGTGATTGAAACGACGAATTCCCTCATATTGTGAATTTTATCAAGGGACATGAATAGTCACGAACATACAAAGGATACAAAAATGAAAGTATGTGCTTGACATAAGAAAAACATTATTTCTTAGACAAATATGACTGTTAAAATGGTAAAATTCTGTTTCAATGGCAAATCACAGCATTTAGGTAACTTATAGATGACTAAAAAATTCAGATGAGTTTTGCATTGAATTAGAACCCAAATTAAAAATGTGTTTTGTATAATAACAATTGTTTAGCTTAATTACTACTAAATTGTAATTACCTTGGGCTTAAGTTGCTCCCTCCTTATCCTGTTCTACTTACAACTCCCTATTGTGGCTTGCCTAGAAAATTCATGATTTAAACTATCTTTAATTTAGCTTGAGATGTTTTAATTTAGCTTGAGATGTTGTGAAAATGTATAACCTATAGCTTTCGAAATCTCCATATTTGACTACTATTTGTTAGACCATTACAACAAAGTATATGTTTAAGTACATAATACCAATCATAGTAGGTATGAAGCAGAAGTACTAACCCCGATGGTATAGGTAGTGAGAAGTTATTTATGGTATCCAAAATGAGATGAACAATTAAGTGAATTTTAGGTAATTTCTTTTAGTTGGGGTTGGTACCTCACAAACTCTCACTTATATGTGTAAAAGTCTTAGACACAAAGTGAAAATCCAAGGGAAACTTAGAGGGGCTACCCACTATCACTTTAGTAACTCTTCTCACTTTAGGTTGGATCTTCTCCAACACAAAGAGGGTATCCCTAAGTAGGATTACTAAGACTATAACGAGGAAGTTCAAGGTGATGTACAAAGGTCTAGCTTAGAAAAACATTGTTTTTGTAGTATAGTAAAAATAATGGAGTGATGTAGGACAAGGGACTAGTGCCTATCCAACGTTGGGAAAAATGGAGTCAAAAGGTCAAGAGAACAAGTTTATGAATGCTTAAGACAAATAGATCCATGTCACAATGTGCCTTAAATTGTTATTAAATGATGTAGAAATAAACTTGGAGGGGACCTTAAGGGTGCCACACTCAAACAACACTATGAGGGTGCATCCTACAGTGAAGTGTTAACCCAATAACAACTCTTAAAAGATAATATATGTAAGACAACACTTTCAGAAATAAGACATCAAAGGAGATTAAAAAGGGAAGAACCCTCACATTAAATCCTTCCAATGTGGTAAATAGACCCTTCCCTCTTGGCCTCTCAAGCATGTTCTTGTAAGTAACTTCTAACATCAACAAGGACAATCAGAAATGATTCAAACAAGCTTTACATATGAATATAGAGAACCTTTGAACTTTCCATTATTTCTTCCAAAATATATACAACGAGGATCCAAGAGGAGAGACTCCTCACAAATCCAACCATGAAAAATGTTTGAGAGAGCTACTCTTTAAATAGAGTTGAGTTCCATATCCATTTACAATAAAATAATAATTGTTTTCCTAGATCCATTAGTTCTCCAAGAAATAACAATAAAATAACATTATGAATGACTTCCTTACTAAAAGTAGCAATGAGTGTTCAAGGAGGGAAATATGGTGAATATTACAAAGATGATACCAATTGATATCTCCTCCAAACCTAGAATTGTACAAAATGTTCTCATTGGGATTGATTGTTCTCCTGAAGAAATAACAACCTATATGACCCCATTAAAGGAATTTTGTGACATTTTTGTTTGGTCCTATAAAAAAATGTCAGGCATTGACCCAAGTAAACTGACTCATTGTTATTTTATGATGATATTACAAGGGGATTGATGTACCTTTTGAGAAAAGGAGTTTCATTTATATGCCAATGAGAAAGCACAACAATTATTTAAAACTTTGAAAACATATATAGTATGGACCCCATTGCCGAGTCCTCCAAACAATAACAAAGTTTTCCTTTTATATTTAGCAATGTCTAAATATATCATTGGTATGGTTTTGGTTCAGGGAGATTATGCACGTCAAGAGCATGTGGTATATTACCTAAGCAAGGGGCTTGTTGTACCCTAGTTGAGTTATCATCATGATGAGAAGTTGGCCTTGGCAACTTTTCACTTTGTCGAAAAGATATAGCATTACATTCTTATTAGACACACAACAATTTTTCTAGATAACCATATGCAACATACATTGACCCAATGACTAGTCAATGGAAAATATGCAAAGTGGATTGTCATATTGCGAGAATTTGACTTAGAATTTGTATCAAGTAAATCCAAGAAGCCTTTGGATTTCATTGAATTGATGTTGAAACTTCCTAGGGGCATTGAGGAATCTTTGGTTAACAAGTCATTACTTGACAAGTATTTATTCCTTATATCCATTACAAACCTATGGTAGGGACATATCCTCATGTATCACCAGACACACAAGTTTTGTTCTCACTATGTCATGACACATATTGACATGTTTACAATAAAGATTAATAATACATTATCATTAGCAATGCTATGTATAACATGGGTGTCTTTTTTATTTTGTATTGATCATTAAATGATGAGGAGGTAGAGAGAGTTTTGAATTAATTTTCATAGAGAATCACGTGGTAGTGATTTATATATGATGTCAACAACTCCAAATATCTTGCATGCAATTTTTTTGGCCTCCAATTTTCAAAGATTGCATACAAGTCGTTAAGAAATTCCACCCTTGTCAGGTTGTACAAAGAAGATGCATTCTCGCCTTACTCTGATTCATCCTATTGTGACTATTGCCCCCTTTGCAAAATGGAGTGTTGATTTCATGGAGTTTCTTCCAACTTCAACAAGAGGCCATAAGTACATCATTATGGTTTTATATTACTTTAAAATTGGGTGGAAGCGATGCCAAAATTTTCCAACTACAGAGACACCAAATTTTTATTCATTTTCAATTATGTCATCATGAGATCTGGTGTTCTTAGAGGAATTGTCACAAATCATAGTTCCCACTTTTAAAACCATATATGATGAAGGAGTTAGTAACTTAGTTAGTATTTCAAGATGAAAATTAAATGCCTTACTGTCCTTAGTAAATGTTCTAGTGGAGGCACTTAACAAAGTCTTGGAAATGATGCTCTAGAGGATGGTAAAAAAGAACAAGTCTAATTGACATTTTATGATTTTTTTCTAGTGTTTTAGGCATACCAAACCTCCATCCAGACTGCCACACTTTTCTCCCCTTTTTAATTAGATAGAAAATGCATTGGTCATGCAACCAATAATGCAATTGATTACAACATTGTGATAAGGTTATTAACATATGCAGTTTCACTTGGCATTTGACATTTGATCATCCACCTTGATTCACAATTAGTTATGTCTCAATTAAATAAGGTCTATTGTATCACAATCCTATTCTTTTACGAAAGTTTTTACATGTTAGGATTCTTGAGCAATATCTTGAAGTTATCACATATCTATGTGTTCTTAGAAGATTAAATTCATTAATATAAACATTAGCTAATGAATTTTTAGATTAGAATTTGTCACATTAAAAGTAAATAAAGCATGAATGTACCAAACCTCCATCTAGACTGCTACATTTTTCTCCCCTTTTCAATTGGTACATGAAATAGAAGAAATGTTGCTAATTTTGAAT
>ML787021.1:24108-34923 GCA_009831015.1 Picea engelmannii
GAGACATTTTTACATGTTTCTTATATCATTGTCAAGTTTTTACATAAAGAAAGAGTCCACAATCTAGAATAATCCCAAAATATATGTGCTTTGGGCAACTCAACAATGATCAAATAGGACTAAATCAACTTTGGGGTGTGTCTCGATCAATGGAGCATGTGAGGGTTTTGGCCCTGTTTCTACACCCTTTGAATAGCTCTAGAAGGGAAAATTGTACATGTCAACCCCTATGCACAACTTTTGAAGGAAAGGGTACACCCTATAATCAAATCAAACAAAATGCTCAAGAGTTCCAAAGTTTTGGAATAAACTGGATACTATTTCAATTAGATTTGGAATTTTGATCTTAGGTTTATGTATAACCTTGATCTACATGTAGTTCCACTATGCCCAAGGATTTTGGAGGTGTTTTAATTGACCCACAACCTTACAAAACATAAAATTCACCGAATAGATGGGAACCATGAAGATCCATTTAAACGAGGGCTACTAGGAGAAGAACTTCCCCCCTTGCTTATCGATCACCTTAAAAGAGTATAACTTTAGTGATAATGTGAAACTTTGATGGTTCAAGACAATAATTTCTTCTTAACAACAACATTTGGTTTTGTGGTGTGGATTTGTTTGGCCACCTTAGGGATTGTTGGCTCTAATTGTTGGCTCCAAATCATTAGCTTAGATATTATTTAGGGTATATATAACATAGGCTGCCTTAAATTGGTTAAATGTCACACTAGCCTCTAAAGGCTAACTTCTCATTGACTTCGATACTATTCGAGTGTCGTGCCTCTCAACACACCATTGAATCTGATCCATTGGGTTGATGGGTTGGTTTATTTTTTTGCATCCAATAGGTATTGACGATAAACAAATGATCATTTGTACTGATCCTTGCACCGTCAAAATTGGGCAGCTTGGATATATTAGGTAAATACTTCTCTTCGATTTTTTTCCACCATTTACAATCCTCATAGTGCAAATCCTTGTACAATGACCTAAACAAGGTCCAAATGCATTGACTCTTGATCTTTGGATTCTTTGAAATTTTGATGGATTTCCTTGATGAATTCTCGAGGAAATTTGTTTCCCCACATTCATGTTCCTACTCTAAATCCACTGCATGTTCAGACTTAGTCTTCCCTAGTATAATCTATTTGTATGCTCGTTTTATAAGTCTTGAGGGATAACCCCTATCCTTGTTCATCACCCTATATATGTTGGTTTAATTTTTTTTAGATGTTGTCACATATGCATGTATGTACGTGACAACATCAATGTCATATAGGGCTGTAGAGCACCTTGCTACTCTTGTTGAAATCATGAATTTTGTGGATTTCTAGGCATGTCCTCTAGTACTTTTTTTTTTATAACTTATTACTGTTAACTATCATATTGAAAGCATGGGTTCCACTGAAGAGTTTTTCCGATTGAGCCAATATAAGAAACATTCTTTTACTCAACATATTCTATTCCAAATGCATTTACATGCTATCAGGTTTTCAAACACTGTAGTTGAAGCTTTCAAGACAAGCAACCATATGTAATGTAATCTTGAATTCGAGAAGTGATCACTCTGCTAAATAACTTATAGCAGTTGTCACATACTTGTAATAGATATTAAAAATTAGAATACAAACACTGAATGCACCCCTAACACAGACATCAATTTCAAAACATCTGAAGCTGCAAAAGCATATAATAGTATTAAAACAAATATACAAATAATCATCTAATACAACTCAATGTCGTGTTCTGTAATTGTGCAATTGTCCTTGGTCGATGGATCAAAATGGGTCTTTATGTGTCTGCTGAATAACCTTAAAGTATCCAAACTTAGAAAGCGACAACATCTATTTTTTCTTGTGCACTCTTGTATAGTTCTAGCCTCTTTGCCAAGCCTGCTCTCCATTCCATCACTGTTGGGTCTTCATCCAACATTGTTGATAACTGCTTTCCCTGCAAAAGTAACGTTTTCCACAATGCATTAAATGAAGTGAATTTACTCCAATATGCCAATGGTTTTGGACCCATTTTGGCAGTATGGGTCCAAAACCCGCAGAGATTGACTTGTAGGCTATGTGGGTAGTCCATGATATGAAGGGTTAACCAGTTGAAATACCACCTTGCTAAAATCCCAGGGAAGGAGATTGTAATTTCTACTCGGTGATTCCCAAAAGTTATTCAAGCTACCCACCAAGCTATTAATGAAAAGGATTAAAAGAAGAAAGAGAGTAGCTCTCAAACTTGAAATTGCCACCAATGGATTAACTAGATCCCCAAGAACCATAGGCATATCTGAGACTAGGGATAGTGACAAAGACTCCATGAGTTCACCTTCCATAAGGACCTCACCTTTCTTTGTTCCAAGAACCAAAGATGGGGCACAACCTTCCATCCGATAAATGATTTAAAGAAATAAGCAAGATGCAAACAACATTGCGAGGAGGGATTCTTTTTTAGAGCAACATACCTTTGGGCAATGAAAATACCAATCTAATCTTCTAGTCAATGTTTGATGTTGTCGATTTTGTTGGCCTAAGGTATAAATCCCCTAGGCATAAGGGCCAATCCTTCAAGAATAAAAGGTGATATCAATACTAGATTGGAGGACCTAAGGAAATCATAGGAGACCACTGGATGCACAGTGATGTCCAATGGTTGGACGAAAGGGAAGGGTAGGATCCTCCTTAATTTCTTCATACATTGTCCCAAGGGTACAATTTTTATTAAAGATATATGTGTGAATTGTATTAACATTGTCAAACCCCTTGGAAGAAGTGGAAAAACTAGGGCTCATTCTATTGAGTTAAGAAGTGGAAAAACTAGGGCTCATTCTACTGAGTGAAGCAATGGAAAAACTAGGGCTCATTCTACTGAGTGAAGAAAAACATATCAGGGGAAAACATATTAGTAATTACCTATCACCTTGAAAACGTTGTCAAAAATAGCCACATAGTCAGTGCATGTGGGCTCTCCATAGCAAGACAAAAGTCTAAAGTTACATTTATTACATAAGTGTGTGTTGTTGCATGCTTGTTTTTTGTATTAGATTTTAAGCATTGGTCTGAAGGACAATGCATACCAAATACAGACTCCTAGTTCAGTTTCTATTATATAATGCTTAACCATCTTTATCAAAGAGATTTACAACACAATTAAGGCATGGCTTTCTTAATAAAAAATATATATAACATATGTTTGTAATGAAAACAACTACGTCATGCTTTTTCCTTAACATAATGTTTGTAATGAGCGGTGAGACCATTGTGAGGGAGCCGTGAGGTTTGGAGCAGGCCACGTGGCCCTTGAGTAGGTTTTATGGGATAGAGGAGGGCCACGGGCCCCTTATTGTTGAGCAGAGAGGGTTTGAGAGGGCCGTAGGCCCATCTGGTTGAAGCCGTGGGGTTTGGTGAGGACTGTGAGTCCATTTGCCAAGTCGTGAGGGTAAGAAGGAAGGTCGTGGGGCCTCTTTCAGATTCTTGGAGGCTTTGGAGGAGCGCCGCAGCCCTATTCTGTGCATTTGTAGGATCGAAGGAGGCTTGGGGAGCTTGGAGCAGCTCGGAAACACTTGTTGGGGAGACAGTGGCATTATCCAGGATTTGTTTGAGTTTTGCGGTATTTTTGTTGATGTATTACAACTGTTGTAGTAGCCAATAGTTGTTTATTCTTGTTGTGTATCAGATTCCATGCATAATAAAATTTCAAAGTTGTCTCTTTAGTCTTATGTGTAATTCGATGGTATGCAATATATTTGATGAAATGCCTACCAGAAAAATGCATGCAAACTATTTGTAGAAAGCACTGAATCAGCATAATAACATATGTAATGCAAAACATTTGACAAAGGCATACAACCAGAACAATAAAATTGACATCAAACACAATATCCGATGTCCTTCATCTCAAACTCTAATGCAAGGCCCTGCTTGCAATCAACTATGAGATGCTCCACTCCCGTGATGAAAAAATCATCCACATACAGTATCAGAATGAGTGTATCCTCACCTTGTATAATATAGTAGAGGTTAGGATTTGCCTCACTCTTCCCAAACCCCATCTGAAGAAATTAAGCGTCTATCCTCGAATACCAAGCTCTTGGAGCTTGCTTTAGACCATAAAGTGCCTTTCTTAGAATACACACATGGGACTCTCTCCCCAACACCTCAAACCCCTGTGGTTGTTCTATGTACACCTCCTCCTCTATAAATCCATTCAGAAAAGTAGTATTTACATCCATTTGATATATCCTCCAACCCATCTCTGCTGCAATGTCAATAATGCTCTGGATATAAGTGTATCTTGCAACTGGGGTGAACATCTCATCATAGTCGGCTCCCTCTATTTGAGAGAATGCTCTCACCACAGATCGAGCCTTTTGTTTCTCTATGTTTCCATCTGCAGCATACTTGGTCTTATACAACCACTTGGAAGTCACAATTGACTTCCCCTTAGGCCTCGACACCACCTCTTACACATCATTGCACATGATGGAGTCCTACTCCTCCTGCATGGCCTCTCGCCAAACATGCTGGTCAAATGCCTGCACAAATGTCGTGGGCTCTGCATCTGTGATGTTTGTCACCATAGCCAAGTAAGATCCAAGTCTCTCTGGCGCTCTACTCTCTCTCATCAACCGCTTGGGCTCTCCTACATTCTTATTGGCTTCCTTTAGTGTCTCCTAAAACCATCTCAGTTTTTTCTTCCCTCGAGTAATCAATGGAGAAGTAATCACAAAGTTCAAACAAAAAGATGACGAAAGATAGGCCAACGAGACTGAATTGTCTATTCAGTATTAATGGCCAAACGGGGAGTGCTTAGGGCATCTTCTTTCTAGAAAATGACTAAAACAATCTGGGTATGAGTGTAAAAGTGAGGATGAACTGACAATCATGCAGTAAAGAATATATATGTAAAGAAGAACAAAGAAAGCAAGCCAGGTCACAATGAGAAGAGTCGGTTGGCCAAGCAACCTCTGACCATCATGTGCTCCAGAGGGAGGAGCCTCAATCAATCACTATGGAATTACCAATGACGTGTCTGATAATCTGTTCTAGAGAAAGGCTTGGACTAAAGAGAGCTTTCTTCCAGAGGTAGGATGTTAGGGGTTCCGCACAGGGGTTTATCGATGGGTTAATTGGGCTTAGGGTTTAGGGTTTATCCATGGTTTAATTGGGCTCATGGTTTGTCGATTTGAGTAGATTGTTTTGAGCAGATTAGGGTGATACAATCAGAAAACAAAGATCTTTGGAGATTGAGCACTTTACTGAAAGAGGTTACATGAACGTTCCTATCCTCAGTCTCATGCCAAAATTGATAATTATCATTATCCCAAGGCTGTTGTAAGTACAAAAAATACATCCAGTTGGACTGATGTTGGTGACAGTATTCCTGATAAAAAGAAAATAAAGAAGGGACAAATAAAAGTGCAGGTATAATAGTAGGTAAACCTAAGAATTTTTTTGCAAAACAAACCAAATACCAAAACCAAAATGGGACGGGAGTATGAATTGGTGCATTATAAAAGGAAATGGTGGAAGAATTTGATTCTACAGAGTCATAATTTCTAAGCTAACAGAATTATTGTTTAGGTGCATAACCAAATGTTATTTCTTTTGAGCCAGAGGACTTCCATGCTTGTGCAGATAGATAACAAAAGGGGGTCTTATATGCTAAAATGAGAGTACTTGTACAATCCATTACAGGTGGAGGCTTAGTAGGAAAGGGTTCAACACTAGTAGTTTGTTAAAGGGGATTTCCTAGTAGATGGTCTAGAGACAACAATCTGGCTAGAAAATGTGAATTGTTGTCGGACTTTTATTATTTTGATTTTCAGCTTATTGAGGAAAGCAATACATGCAACATCTCCACTGGGGATTTTCAATGCATGCTAGTTATTGTAGCACCAATGGTGTATATTTGCGCTTGTATTTTGATTTGAGAAGATGAAATATATTTTGGAATACCTTAGTAGAACTTGAATTTATCTTAGGTTAATGTAGCATCCATGCATAATGGGGTTTAGGGACATAGGATTTATTTTATCTCATATGTATGGGATTGGTAGAAAATGGGGAATATGAAGTAGAAGGGCCTGACAAGAAGGTAATCAAGTGAAGGGAGTGATTGAGGATGATGAGGAAAAAACAAAATCCTCCAAAGTGTAGAAATAAGTATCAGGGTGGTGGAATTGTTTATTTTATAGATCATGGTAGTCATATCTACACTTAAATACAACCCTACCCATAGGAAATTAAAGCCTTAACCTTCATTCAAAACTGTTGTAACTTAAATAAAAATTCTATTACATTTACTGCTGGAAATTACTAACAGCAACACATAGTAAACACACTTAGAAAATCCGAGTTTCAAATCTGCAACTCTGTTTATTCATGAATTGGTAAAAATGTAAGCTACTACACTCTTGGAATGATAATAGTCAGACACATTCAGTGGTCCAACCTCTACCTCTTTATAGACTAAGAGAATGGTGAGTACATCGAATCTATACATGTGCACAATGGTGCCTACTAGACTAAGTGAAACCCTACTTAACTAGTGTTGCCTCCCTACATGGATAGAAGGGCCAATAAGGAGTGCATCTCAACTGGAGAATATATTATGCATGCAAGCCTGTTTTCTCCTTGAGATCTTCACCTACTCAAACTACCTTCATGCAACCAATTCCTAGGGATCAGTTCTCTCTTAACTGACTGTGCATGCAAAAATAGAACTGAACTGCTAAAACTAGAAATAACATCTAACTGAAACTAGATCTAGAAATAGCATCCTAATTGAAGATGAACAAAAACACTAGTTCTAAATCTGGAACTTTCTTTTCTCAAACTATAAAAGCAACTAATAAAAGGAAGTTGCTAAACTTGGACTGCTGAAAACTTGAATCACAGGCATGCCAAAGGTATGCATGTGCCCTCTACCTCTCTCTCTTAAATAAATGTCAGTGTTGCACCCTCATTTGATCTGTATGTTATCACTCCAGGAAACTCTCCTAGGTTGTAAGTCAGAGATGCCTGGTAACTCAATCTTTTTAGGAACTATTTTCTCAATAATGGGTTGGGGTTTTGGATCAAGATGAATATATGAAACTCTGAGTTATATTCTCAAGACAGTCCTAACTATAATCATGCAACACAAGGTCTTCAAGAGCTATTGTCAGATAGGTTTGAATAACAGGTGGATGGGAAAACTAATCAATCAACCAGAACATATATAAAACCATATATATGATGGGTCAACAAACTAGTCGAGGATGCTTGTGATTCTTGCTTAGTAACCAAAGGTAAGATGACAGTTACCAGGGTCATTAAACAGAGACAAAAGAACTAATTCCACTCATAAGCATAGACATAGATAAAAGAAGGTCTGACACTAACAAAAGAAAGAAGCTTGTTGGCTGATATATTAAAGAAAGTGTCTTATTACAAAACAGTAGCATGTAGAACTCAAAATCGAACCCCTGCTTAGACTGAATCCCCAGGATTTATATCCTTTACAATGTATAGTTCTGAGATCCTAAAAACATGGATCAAATAAGCTAAAAATAGTAAATCAAAATCTACTTGCAAAAGATGTGGGATGATCCCCAAAAGTGAGGTCAATCCCAGATTTTCTGGTCCTCCTCTCTTCTTGAGTGTTGGTGTAGTGCAGGATAGCCTCCCAAGGCTAACTGATGACTCTTCCAAAAGATAGAATTCAAATTTGTTGAGCTGAGGAAAAATCCCTATATTTTTGCCTTTGAAAAAAAGCCAAATGTATTTGAATAACCTGATTCTGATCTTATTCCTTACAAATAGAATTCAAAGCTGACTTGATAATTCATCATTTATCCATTAGAAGTAGTTTCAAACCATTCGGATTCAAAAAATCCTGATCTGGGAAAAAATTCGAGTGTTTTGGTCATTACAGGCTTTCGGTGGTTAAGAGGGGCGAAATTTCGGCCTCTTAACCATCGAAAGCTGTAACTTTCAAAAATGGATCTGCAGCAAATAAATTTGCATGAAAATCATGATGGCTTGGATTTTACTTCGAATTGGATGACAAATGGAACAATAATCAGTAATTGAACTGGAATTACACTTGGCAATCTTTAGAAATCACGGGATTATGGTTTATGAGTATGCGATTTCATGAGGAAATCACGGGATCATGGAAAAATAGTGACTTCATAGATTGCAGAAACAGAGGACATCTCAGGCTTTGATGTACATCCAACATTTGATATAGGAGGCTCCATCTTCTTTACAAGATATTCTAACAGATTGCAGATTACAGATTAAAGAGCTTGAATATCAAGATCCCCTAAATTGTCTGAATATACTGAACTGCTGGAAAGCAATGTCGTTGATATGTATCCTCGCAGGACGTCTTTCTAGAATTCTCTCTTTCTCATCCATTTTCATCATTGCCTGATCTAATGAAAGTAGCCAATTGTATAAATTATCACTGTCATTGAGAAGATCCCACTGACGACGAGCATAGGCAAAAGAGAAATTATTCTTGCGGCTAGGAAACTCAACTTTTGCGTGGTGGCCAGATTCATTGCCCACACATACTGAAAGATATTAACTGGATCATCTTGTATAAAGATACTCCCCTTACCAATGATTCCTCTAGAAAAGTAGTTTGGTAAGCTCCAAAAAGAGCCTCCGCAAAAGACCTTGCTCCAGTAATAGACTAGACATGATTTTCTGCATAAACTGGCATTCTCTCACTCTTCTAGACATTTTTCATCAGTGTATCCACAATCATATTCATATTCCATTAATCAGCTAGAACATTCTCAAGAAGCCACAACCACATTCCAGAGAGTGACATATTAACAAAGAAATCAAAACCCAATCCTCCTTGGCTAATGGGATCACATAGTCCTCCAAAAACCTGGGTATAATAATGAATTAATAAGAAATGGTCTTGTTGCCCAGTGCCCTGATTATCAGGAAATGTTGGTTTTTCAATGTGTTCAAATAAGCAACTTGAAAACATCATTTTCCATAGTTGGACTCGTACTAATATTTAGTCTAAATAAAGTTGGGCCTGAACTTCATTTCAAATCCCTGGAAAACTGTGCTGAGGAATCTCAATGACATAAATAATTTTGGTTGGAGTTTTCTGGAGTAACTGCATGCAAAGAGATGTTGATGTTTTGGACAGCCAATTTGTGGTCCATCTTCAGCATAAATAATGTAATCAAATATTTTTTTTACAGGATGGTGTCCTTCTTAAACCTAGTAAGATTTAGGTTCTAACGTCAAGAAGGGAAAGAATTTTGAAAATGCTTTCTTATGAGAGGCGTCCAATTACCATAAATCCAGGGTAGTATTACTTTAAACATCATTCAATGACCTGAATTTTTCAAGCCTGGGAATAAATACATGCTAAAAGTTCAATTTCTTCCGAGTGCAGAACATAAATGTTGTCTACTTGGTTGGAGCAACAACACATCAATTGTCACCTATACAGGAAAGTAAGACAAACCTCTTTACCAAATAAAATCTGCAGGCTGTGCCCTTTGCCAACTTGCACAAAACAAAGATGAAAAGCAACCATTTCAATCCTCCTCCAAATCCCTCTTTCATGGATAGTTCTGATGAGTTATTGGATAAACTCCAGACTTCCAACTAGATTATACTTCTAACTCCTGTTTACTTTCACTTTCCTATGTGAATACATTTTGAACCCTGAGGTTATAACAATCCTTCACTTCTCTTAAATTCAAATCTTCCACTCTAAATTTTGTGATTCAGGAGCTAAGGAAGTAACTCCAGTCCTTGCCTTTCAGGTCATGAGCATAATTATTGAGACTCATCATTAACGCCTTGAACTACACCTGAAGAGGGATTTGATACAACTATTGCTCCAGGGTCTGACATTGCATATTTCCATCTTTGAGAGAGAAATGCTGATGCAGAATCACAAGCCAATAGAATTTTTTAATTCAAACTGATCAGTAGTTTCAATGAGTTTTGTGTGTATATAGTCATGATTTTCCCTTATCCTGGAACCACTTAGACCTTGAGTCAAAGAGATTGACGAAAGCAATAAATCAAATGAAGAGTTGAGAAAAATGCTCATCAAAATACCGGTGATTTTTTTTTTTTGATCGCTAACACCGTACAGAATATTTGCTGGAGGAGGGTTGACCTGTTGTTGTAGAGACCTGTGCACCTGTCACATGTGCCTATACCTGCTCTTTTGTTATACCTGCCACTTTACCTTCTCTTCATGTGCCTAGGTATTCTCTTCTTGATGCTGCCATTAATGGCTCTCTGCTGGACACTTTCTGAGGTACTAAAAAATCCAGTAGGAGTTTTAGGAGATTTTACACGATGGATTCATCAATAATAATTCAAGTTAGGAAGAGGAAGAATCAGTGTACTGGGTGGCTTGATGGTTTTTATAATGCTCTTGTGGTATTCACTTTTCTTGTCTATTTCAGTAGTTGTGTTGCATGCACACGATATTATGACCTCTTTGGTGTATTTTCCTTTCCCTCATAATTTATTTTCTCTATGAAACTTGTCTGTTGGGACCTAATTTATTATTTAGGTTAAGTAGCATTAGTGGAAGAAGAAATATAACTAGAGACTAACATATCCCAGAGACTAGATAATGATGCATCAAACAAAGCAATCTTTGTGCAAGAAATACCACACCTAGAGGCTAAAATGACAATGAAAGAAACTGCTAGGGAGCTTCAGGTAAAGGATGGAGGAAAGTCAAAAGAACAAGCTTCTCTTGAGGCTAAAATGACAATGAATGTCTCTGGTAGCTTGATTTTCCTCCATAGAATTACCTGAA
>ML787021.1:53997-66713 GCA_009831015.1 Picea engelmannii
TGCCATGATTAACACAAAATAGAAAAAGTTTTATGTTTGTAACAATGAAGGTTTATTAGTTTTTCATAAGTAAAAAAATATATGGCAAGAATTTAATGTGGCCCTGTTCAAGGCCCAATGTTGTAAACTTTGCTCTAATACCATATGTAATGAACCCCAAAATTACAAAAAAAAATATAATTAATTCTATTAACTCTCTGTTTTATCTTTTTGTCAAGAACATTAACTCTCTGTTTCCACAAATTAACTTAACCTTTTTTATTGGTAGTTCACAGATGTCAAGAGGTAGGCTTAGGAGTCTGAATTCTTAAAGTTACAAGACAAGACTAAGAGCAGCTAGGAATGCCCTTATCATTCCTACTCTATCGAATTTGTATCTATACTTTATCATTTTGGAATTATTCAACATTACTCATTCAAGCGATCCTTATTCCTTAAAAAAAATATATAGTCTAGTACATATATATGTGCACATACATCACATCTATATAAATGCATATGTATAAAATCCCTATCAATTAAATCTTCGATCGTAGGAGCTACATACTCTTGTAATATATCATGAGCTTATTATCAAGGACATCTTACACCTATATAAAATGAAACTCATAGTTTTTAATAGTTTTCAATGTGATAACTCCATAAGGTAAAACATGTAAGCTTATCCCTTGGCCCACTATTATGCTAAAAACATACAGGATGATTTTTTTCTCGTTGGAGTCTAAAGATTACTTCCCTCACGAATTAAATCAATCCACACCAAACTAGACTGGGTGTATCTTGGTTAGTTAAAGAATAATGTTATGACGCCTTTCCTCCTTCACATTTACTCGACACAAGGACCGGTGAGGTAAATGTAAGGGTGCATTAATCCCTCCATCCAACTCTCTAATGGACCTCTACGCAGAGTCTCGTCCGAGCTTGTCACCCGCCTTCATGTCCCTCTATGGTTTGGCTATCTCCCAAATGTCACATGGATCATTACGGTAGTATTAATGTTCCCCTTTTAACCCTTCCGAGAAAGCTAGCTAGATTCATTTCTTCTTTAGCTTGCTTACTCTGTAAGAAAAATCCTAAGGTAGCTATGGGAGGAAGCACTCTGGTGTAAGAGCCGAGAAGAGAATTCACTCTAGAAGAAGCAGAGTGTGATCGATTCGTCCCCATTAATCGGGTAAGGGAATTCATCTGTCAAATTAGTTAAAAGAAACAACTCCCTACTATTTTAACGATTATTACGTCTGTGGATTATGGTTTTTAAGGACTTATTTACACAGACATTTATGTATGTGTGTAATATAGTTTATTTCGTAGGGTGCTTGTGGTTGTCATTGAGTGTGGTTGTTCGGTTCACTCCTATGGATGTCTATCAGTCTGTATGTTCTTTGAATGATTATGTAGCCGTTAAGATGGTAGTTTCTCTTATAGATTCTCAGGCGGAATCGATATCGAAACCTTTTACTTTTCATTCACAACCTGTATTAGGGTTACATTTCCTATCTATATCTTGTCAGCTTCTGTATAAAACCCATACATAAGCCTGTCTACCTAAGGAGTAAAGGCCCTAGACTCTATACACTATACTCGGCAAGATACTTCATTCATTACTACTGACCTCAGCAAAATTCCCTTCGGCAAGGATTTCTCTATTAATTAACTTAACTGGATTCTTGTATGGGATTTTTAAGAGTAGAATGTCTTTCGCCTGCATTTCTTGGTTATTTTATCTCTTAGCAATTTTCTCTACTTCTCTTGTGTATTTTATGTCCTAAGAACTGTATATAATGCGACCTAATAATGGGGCCCCTGATCATTTTGTGAGGGTACCCATCAGATCAACATTTGGCACCCTTCTCCCATCTCATTTCATGGGAAAATTGTCAGTTGTGGAGCGGAAGATGGCCTGTACTAAGGCCCCGAGTTAATTACAATCCCTGTTCCTCTGCATTTTGTTGATTCATTTATCTTGGTGATTCAAGTCTATATATCATAAGTAAGGAAATCTATCAATCATTGACATTTACTAATGAAATTTTCCCTTATTTCCTTGTAGCGGGGGGTATCCGAACCCTCGGATTTTTCTTTGGCATCCTCCCATATACCAGGTACTCGAGTTCCTTTTTGATTACTCTGGACTTAACGTCCCATGTTTTGTAGCGAAGATATTGGTCCCAACTTAGCCATAGTATGATGTATTACTGTATCAATTCTCTTTCTTAGCAGAGGGATTCAATATTATAATAGTAATCACTGCGAGAGACTATTACACAATAATTGTGGGATTATGACCTACCTTTGATTGATGTTCTAGATTTTGGTTGATACATTAGTTACTCATTCTAATCTAGAAAGGATAACAAATTTATGTTCTTGGGAAGTTTATTCTATATTTATTTTATGACTTATACTTTATAGTAGTTGCAGAGATCTCCAATGTGACCAATAAATCTGTAGTTTCCTCGATTTCCATTAACACCCGACTATATAGAGGGTTGGCACAATTTGTGATTTGATTACAAAGTTATGAAATTTGAAAAAATGAATAAAAGGCATGTAGGCATTGAAGAAGTTCCAGTATCTTTGTTTTCTTTCTATGGTTATTCATCTCATGTTTCTCAGTTCATTTTGTTCCATAAATTCTATTTACATTGAAAGGTTCAGATCATTTTATCCTTTATTTCCATAACTTAAATTATGCCTGGTTGGACTTATTCATCCTCCATGATGTTCTTATTATCCATTCATATGCATACTATAGACTGTTGGATTGAATCCTGTGAATCGTGTGGCTTATCTATATGTATATGTGTTTCTATATGTATCTCTATACATAGTTGGCTCCTGTTAAGTTCACAATCATTTCACTGGCAACGTTAAATATGACCGGATAATTTGTCCCAGCCTAAGGGGTGATCCTAGGGATGTAAATCCTTATGTAAATACATAAAACATGTATATAATTTCTAGTTTATTCTGGACCGGTATCCCCTACGGTTATTCATCATAGTAACAGATCAAGAACATAAAAATGGTGTGCCGATATGGAAGTAGTTCTCTAACATAAATAATGGAATGGAAAAATTGTTAGTATGGTTACATTTCTGGTATACTTTCACCATTCGAATTCCCATTCCTAGTTAACTAATTAACAAAAATCTTATGAACTGACTATAGTTACCCGTAGGAGTTTTACCCCACCTTTACTACATTCCTACATAATTTTAGTATACATAATATCACATACATGTTTGAAACTGTCAGAACTTATTAGTCAGTAATGCAAACAACATTATGCTAATTCTACTCTTTCAATTATTTAAATCACAACGATTCTTATCTAAAGGAAATTTCGATAGAAATCATTCACCCAATAATATATCGATGCATACTGACAACCACTTAAAAACAAGAGATATGTAAACAAAAAGGGTTAGATGAACATATCTGAACCAAAACACTGAAGACAAAGGGAACAACTAGGTTCCTCCCAACCTGAGAATAGGACAGACAAATCACTTGTCTTGTGCACCCCCTATCTGGACCATGAATCCATGAGGGTGAACTTGAAATCTCCTCTTCAGCAATGGCTTCTTCTCTCCCCAATTCTCTCCTTTCCTCACACTTAATATTCAATGTTCATAACAGCAGGTACACATAAATTCTCTTTTTCAGCATACTCTTCTTGCCTCACACTCAATCAGTAATGTTCATAACAACAAGAAAACCAGTAGTAATTTTCCAGCATACTAGGTAGCGTCCTGCCTCCTCACATATGCTCTTTAAAAAACAATCCCTTTTTTCTTAGGTCTTTTCCCTCTCTTGGGAATTTTCTTAGCTTTCTAAATCCCCGATTTTCAAGGGTTGCCAATGGCCAAATCTCTGATTTTCCACTTATAACAATCATCCCAGAGGTAGTTCCAACATGTTCCCCACTCATGGAGTCATGGTCAGTTGATTTTAACATGGTTGTTCCATTTGTCCTCCTACAATAAATATAAAATATTATGTTTTCATACAAGTGTCATAGTCAAATAGTTAATTGGGTCAAATCATATCTTCGTCCAACAATAATAATAATTAATTACAATTTATCAAATTCGAAATTCAGAATTGCCATAAATGGAAAAAAATTTCCAAATTCGAATTTACTAAAAATAGAATAATTTTCCAACAGATTTTAAATTTCAAAATAATTTATATTGGGGGATGTAACATGTTGCGTATGTACATGATGGACCAACAAGAACATTGGGAAGAATTCCTTCCACTGGTATAATTCACATATAACCACAGTTATCAAAGCACCATTAAGATGGTGCCTTTTGAGTTTCTTTACAGGTGACCGTATCAGGGACCTTTGAGTTGGGATTGGCTTGAGGATAGGTTATTGGTGGGACCAAAAGCGATCGAATAAATGGAATATCAATGCAAACAATAATACAAAGGATCGAGGAAGCGCAGGATCAATAGAAGAGTTATGTCAATGCACATTGTGTTGACCATAGTTAAGATGTTTGTGATCGAGTATTCTTGCAGGAAAAACCACATAAGAGTTCGATCAAGTTTGGATAGGGTGCTAAAATATCTCCTAGGTTCATGGGATCCTGCGAGATTGTGGAAAAGAGAGGGTCGTTTTCTATTGACTAGCCTTGCATAATCCTTGAGGTGTATGCAAGATGTCTTTCACGTCTCTATTTGAGACATTATGTTAGTGATCCTACACATGTTTTACTTGAGTACCTTGCAGGTATCGAATGACGGTGAACTCACGAAAGATCTGATCCGTATTCTGGACCATCACATTCTACAACTACGACATCGAACAGTAGATCAAGTCAAGGTCTAGTGGGACAACTATAGTCTGCACTTGGGGACCTGGGAGGATGCATATGATATGCGCCAGCAATTTCCATTATTGTTTGATAGATAGACTTATGATACTGTGATACACTTTATTTTGGTATTTATATACTATGAAACTTCGGGATGAATTTTGAACCAAGAGGGGGTGTATGTAACATTGCGCTCTTGCACGCACTGAGCAAACTTATCCTTGAGGACACTTGCTTCCAAGTCATCCAAATTATTATATTATCGTTCGTTCGATTATGATTATGAGACATTATGGATTGGTGATATGTTATCTTGGTGTATTCACATAGACACGTTCTATTGACTGGGTTCTCCTGAGTGTGCAAGACTTTGTACATGGAGGATGTATAGGCATCGATGAAACCCCTTGGACTCCGGATTGAGTAAGGGAGTGGACTATTTGGGTTTGATTGTTATTGATATGACATATGTACATCTGATTAGATGTTATGATGATAGATTATTATTGTTGACTTGATTCGTTGATGATGCAGGATGACGATAGCTTGTCGACGAGAATCACATGTAGAGTAGAGGAGTCATGCATGACAACCAAAGACTTTGAGGGAGAGGTGTGGGAGAATCCCTGCCATAGCCTACTAGCAGTCTCGTCGTGTCTCGAACTATAGGTTAATGACTACCTAAATCGAGAAGACCCATGATGTCATGAGGGAAGACTGCGACAGTCACTCACGATGATTCTAAGGGGTGCACAATAAGGCAGGGGCCTCATTCCTTAGAGGCCCTTAGTCTCCCACAAGATCACCTGGCGGAGTATTCACTCCAGGGATTTTGATGTCTACCAAGTCAGTCAAGAGGTGAGTGGCACCCTTGGAGCACGTAGTGTGTCCTGAAGGGAATGTCGTGCAAGGAAAACAAAAAGAGGCAAGTGGCACCCTTGGAGCACATAGTGCGTCCTGAAGGGCATGTCACACAAGGAAAATGAAAAAGGAGGGTGGAATCCTTGGAGCACCTAGTGCATCCTAAAGGGAACGATGCAATTTCAATGGGTAAGTGAATAAACCTAGTCATCCTTAAAATGAATGATGTGATAAGTAAGATTTAAAAACAATTTCCCTAATAAAAATGTCACCCAACCTAGTGAAATTAAAATCTAGGTCTAAGTAATACATGTGGTCAAAAATAATAATCATAAATAAACATGTAACAATAAGGGGGTAAGAAATTTAAATTAATTTATTTAAGTCAAATTATCATGAAGAATTAAAATTTTAAAAAAAAGAGAGGGGAAAGGTTGTTTTTATCTATTTTTTCTAATTTAATTTTAATTAAAAATAAAAAGGGGTAAATGGTTGTTTTTCTACACTTGCTAAATTGAGTTTTAGTTAAAAAGGGAAAAGAGGGAAACTTAAAATAAATAGGAAACTAAAGGAAAAAGGAGAAACATAAAGAAAAGGGGAAACCTAAAAAAAAAATTGAATGTCTAACTTAGTAAGGAATCTTGCCTTGGGAACTTGCTATTTTTGAACTCAACTAGGAATTTAGTAAGGCATAAGTCATTTAAGAAGTGTAAGGGAATTTTGGGACACCTAGGAGTGTTTTTAGGAATGTTTTTAGGTGGGTAAGGGAAATAGGAATAATAAAATAATTTTCTATTGTAACTAGGGGATCAATTGACATGTGTATGAGGGAGGTTTTTCCTAATTAATTAAATGGAAAGGGAAATTAATGAGAATTTGGGAAACTAATTAATTGAAAACTTTATAAAAGGGATGGAGGAGGAGGAGTATGGATGTCATCTTTATGTGTAACGTTACACTGCTGAATTTTTGTATTGATTGAACTTATCTTGTGGGACTTGGGATACCGAGCTCGGGTAATGAGTGGTAGCTCAACCTTGCAAGGCGAGATGGGTGCTAATGGTTCTCTGGTATTGTGTGTGTGGCCCCTTTGCGACTCAAGGGGCTCAGGGGGAAGAAGAGTACCCCTAGCGTTCCCTAGGAGGTATCGGTGAGGTCACATTGGTTGACAAGTGGTAGCTAGATGGAGCACGCACAAGACAAAGACTCAGAGTTGTTACATTTGGCTATGGTACACATGCATTTATTTTTGAATGATAGATTAATATTGTTCCTGCGCTTTCATTAATATACTTCTGTTGTGTAAAGAATTCTGTTTTACTCACCATTTTATAATCAAATAACTTAAAGTCATCCCAACCTTACACTCACTTCATTTTGAATGGATTTCCCTGGGCGAACCCAACTTCTTATTTCAATGACTTCTCTATGTGGGTTTTATTGATTATTATGAAAACATTGCACTTTTATCTTCCGCCCTATATCCCGTAGGCATTTGTCCATGGCTGATAAGTCGTCTAGGAGCCAAATTGATGGTCGTCACTTCGGTGTTTAAAGACCTATAGATTCAAATGCCCTCCTTTTTTGTGCATGGATGATGAGTGAAGGATAAATTTTGTCAGGCGATCTATCCCTTACTTATCTTAATGTTTGATTGATTCATGGCTAAATGTTTAGTCTTGCGCCTTCTTGTGCACGAGTACATCTGAGTTTTGATTACATAAACTCTGAAAACCTTTGTGTTTCCTTGAAAGATTATCCCTGCATTTCTTTGATTGATTAGCTCTGCATTTCCTTGAAGGACCAACTCTACAATTTCTTTTTGGGTAAAATCTCAACGTTGGATGATAAACCCTTTGTGTTTCTTTTACTGATTATCTCCTGTGTTTTGGAAGGGGTAAATATCTGCGTAATGTTTATTTATTTCTCTCTGTGAACAACTTAATGCCCTCTGCATTTTTAATATCACTATGCATTTGGGTTATCTGTTTCTCCCAGCGAATTTCTCTAATAATCTCAACATTTTTAATGTGTTCTGGTTGTGTCTTTGGTGGCTGTGTAATTGTTGTGGTGGTAATGGTGGCGTGGTATGGTATGTATGACAACGTTTACTTTTTAATAGACAACAAATCCTTTGCATTGTTAGATAGTAAAGACAGTAATTTATATTTAAAAGACAATGATTTCATATAAGATAGTGAACCAGTTCCATTTTTATATAGAGAATTGTTAACATAGAAAATTCATAAATGGTTTTAGTTTTAAATAACAAATTTATACTTGATTTACTATTGACAACGAATTCAGATTTTGACTGGGAAATTAATAATCCTTGGGTATATAATTGATGACTTTAGTTGGTTGAGTGTGGTTGCGCTTTATGACAGTAGCCTTAATTAATTGTAAGATTGTGTTGAATTTGTTCTTGTGTAGACAACTATTATTTATATCACAACGCTTTCTTTTCAGACAACACTTTAATATATTTGATTGTTAAATCACACTCATTGACTTTGATTTTCATATAGCGTATGACTTCGAATTTGCATATTGTGCAAGTGCGATTTCACTTATGTTGTGTGACTGATAGTGTTATTGTTATTTCTTTTAAAAATAGTGTTATTGTGATTTCTTGTTAAAATAGTGTTATTGCGATTTCATTAATATTGTGATTTTGTTAATATAGTGTTAATGTGATTTCATTGATATAGTGTTATTGTGATTTCATTAATATTACGATTTTCATTAATATAGTGTTATTGCAATTTCAATAATATAGTGTTATTTTGATTTCATTAATATTGTGATTTTGTTAATAAAGTGTTAATGCGGTTTCATTAATATAGTGTTATTGCGATTTCAATAATATAGTGTTATTTTGATTTCATTAATATTGTGATTTTGTTAATATAGTGTTAATGCTATTTCATTGATATAGTGTTATTGTGATTTCATTAATATTACGATTTTCATTAATATAGTGTTATTGCAATTTCATTAATATAGTGTTATTGCGATTTCATTAATATTGTGGTTTCATTAATATAGTGTTATTGCGATTTCATTAATATTGTGTTATTGTGATTTCAGTAAAATAGTGTTATTGCAATTTCCCTTATATTGTGATTTCATTAATATAGTGTTATTTTTATTTCTGGTTAAAAGACAACTTATCTATATAATGTGTGCGAGAGATTTATTATTATAATATAACATGTTGTTAAGTCAAAATTGAATATAAATGGGAAACACTAATTATTATAATATAATTTATTGTTAAGTCGAAATTGAATATAAATGGGAGACACTAGTTCTGTGGAACAGTGTCGAATACGATTTCTAAGCAAACAATGTCAAATCTGATCACGTGCCTGAGATGACCCCATGCTTCAACTATCCAAGAATCCATCCAAGCAAAACATTAAACCATGAATTTAGACTACTAATTTAAACCATTTAATTTTGTGAAACATACAAGTAAACCATGCAAAACATTAAAATACCATGAATTTAGATTACTAATTTAGAAGCAGAATGACCGTATAAATGAAATTATTCAATAGATATTGATGAGAGAGATGACTTAAAGGACAACCCTTGACCATACCAATTTATTCCCTGACAGTGATTTGCAATAGATGCAGTCGCCTGTAGTATTGGAAAGTGATTTTCTAAAATATATGGTCAACTCCGTGGTATTCCTTAAATATGATCAATTCCTTTTTAGGGGACAATGACAACATAGGTTGCGATTCCTTTTAAAAAAATAACGAACTATTGTGTAAGGGACAACGGATTTTGATATTTGATATTGTTTAAGGACAACAATATCATTGACAGCTAATTAACAACATTCAAATTTTATTCACAGCATTTACCCCAATCACAAAGATTTATTTGATTGATAAATCACAACAATTACAAATGTATTCGATATATTTGTTATGTGAATAATCTGTTCGTTTCAGTTTCACAGAAACATTTATATTTGATTTATAGTTTCACTTTCTTTGGCGTTATAACTGGTTATTGATGATTTAATTAAGGCATTTACCCCTTCGATTGGATTAACAACCATCTTTGCATTTAGATCAATGGAGTAAATATGTTTAATGCATTGATCATGTATAATGGTTTTTCCTTACGTTAATCTTAATTGTTGATTAAGTAATCGGATTCTCCCCTTATAGCATCCTTAAATGTTCTCCCAAGAAGGAGCTAAGTGAGGACCTATTGATTTATTGAATGTATTTTTGTAAGGTTGTTGAATTGCTACATTTTATGTTGGGACGAAGGGTTGGAATTAGTCTAGTTGTGCATGGGTCCCTAACGTTCCCATCGCACTGTGGCAACATGATTTCTTGATATTGGATCGTTGCACGCTTGGATAAAGAAGCACACATGATAACCCGACTTCGGATCGTGAACCACTGAGGTGGTTGAGACTGTGTTTTTTATGGTGGTACTCGTTTTTTAACTCTTGTGTTGTCTCTCGCTCACCAGGAAGGTTATAGTTACTGATTGTCGAAGCCTATGTATCGGGTTCTTGATGTTATCCTTTATCTTGTAGGAGTTTCATTGCATGTGTTAGCCAGGGAGTATTTTTTATCTGTCTATCGATTATCACATGTTTTGTCCAGTTGCCTGATGTGCTACTGTGTTGAGTTGTTGTTGTCTATTTCCTAATCTACGTGCGTTTTTTTCGTCGTCAAGTTGCGTTGTTGGACTGTTGGCATTGTTGCCTTCCTGCAAAAAAGAAAAAAAATTGCTTTGTGTTGTGTCGCATGTAGTCCTAACTTAATGGTGTCTTCACATTATTGACAACATTAATAACAAGTAATTGAATTAATATTTTTCATTAATTAATTAATATATTTATGTGTACATTGGTTTTATCAATATCACTACTTCATGTAGGAGTATTAATCTCACTACTTCATGTAGGATTATTCATGGCGGAATTGGCTATTTTACATAGTTGTCTATTCTATTTTACTTTATGATGATAGTATGAAGAGCAGAAGTTAATATTGGCTATTTGTATCATTGTCTATTTCTCACTTTAGAATACAATGGTCTAGTTTTAAGCAAATCTATGAAAGGAAATGAATGGATAAATCAAATCATTTTCAAGAACACACAATGAAAGACATAGGTAACGAGGGGCTATATGCCCAAGAACTTATTTTTGAAAATGTGAAAATGAACAAAGTTTCAATCATTATGGACCAATGTTACTATGACACTTCAAGACGATGTCAAAATCATATTTCATCTATGCAAATAAACAACATGATATATGAAAATGTCAACAACACTTTGGAAACAAAGGAAGCAATACAAAAGACACATCAAAATATTTTGATGGAGAACATATAACGTAGCATGGATAATGGAGATCCAACCACTTCTTTCTATGAAAATGTGCACTGTTATAGCCATGTGCAAGTCATACCTCCTCCTTAATGATTATAAATATTTGTTTTCATTGGTTCTATAGCAACATAACATTCTAGTTCAAATTTCCACTTTGGTTCTATAGAAATGGAAATATTCTAGTTCAAATTTGGAAATCATTCTTCCCCTCATGCCTTTAGTAGCATGTGAAGACAAACCCTTTAGGAGCATATGAAAACAAATGATAAAGTGTGAATATGGGATCTAACCATTCCATGTCCAATGAAAGACAAAACACCTTGGAGACCAATCAATTAGGGACATAAGTGCTTTGTTCCAATAGTTTGAATTGCTTGATATTTTTTTATCAATTTTATAAGTTAGATATTTATAAGGAAGGACATGCTTTTGGCTGTCACAAGTTAGGATTTGTAATGGTGGACTGGGGATAGATTTTAAAAAAAGTTAAGGGATGTTTGTAATGAATTCCTATGTGTTATTGGCCTTGATTACCAATAAAATATTTGTGTGGTGTCTTGTTCTATAATTTGAGTTTATTTGTCGAGTATGCTTTAATTGTTGTTTGTTTAATATCTCAATGGTTTGAGTTTTTCTATGTAAATTTGATAGCAAGATTCATGCTACATCAAGTGGTATAAGAGAAGGTGGAGTTTTTGGTGGGGAGGACTAGAGAAACAAATTGGTCCCAAATTGTGTAATCAATGAATTCTCACAAGGTAGGGATCTTGGAAGAGGAGATGCCAAACCAAAATTATAGTGAGGGCACAAAGAGGAAGATGTTTTGTAATACTTAGGAGACCGTAGGATACAAGTGACATGAATGACCTTGCAATGACGATAAGGAAAATAATGGAAAGAATGTATGCCATGGAGGTAGCTTAGAGGAAAGGTTTCACCCATGTGATGCAATATGATAGTGATGCTGAAGCAGAATCAGAAACCGCGAGAGAAGAACTAGAAGAGAGAAAGAAACAATGGAAGAGTGAATGATTAGACACATAAATGGTATTATAGGTATACCTAAATTTGGTATTCCTATATGTATTGAAATTTTAAATATCGAGGAATTAATTGATACACTAAATAGGAGAAATGGAAAACATATTTGATTTTGAATAGGTTAGACATCCTATGAGGATTAGGTTTTCTAGTAAAAAATTGAAGACTTGTGCTTATTTATGGAGGGATAAGTTGTATATAAATATAGAAAGTGATGGTAAAGATACGATTAAATATTGGGATAGGATGGTGTTGACCCAAAAATCTGCTCTGGGCTCAACATGGTGTTTTACACAGTTACTTCTCCATAAAATCCCCTTGGTGCTATGGTTCCAGTCAAATACAGTGGCGGGGGTCATAGTTATTATGGCCTCTGCCCTTGAAAGAGTATCAGTTGGGTGCACTCAGGGACTTGTGGGCCTTCCCATGGCATTTCTCCCTCATATCAAAAATGTTCTATTCAAGGGGTACAACACTTTGAAGTGGCATGGGTCGGAACAAGATTTTCAACAAGCTATCATGATCTTGATTCCAAGTCAGTATGACCCATATGAGGCACGCAAAGTCAAAGTCACCCGAATGGGCCAAACTAATAGCTGTAGCTTCCTG
>ML787021.1:80334-143663 GCA_009831015.1 Picea engelmannii
CAAAAAAAAAAAAAAAAAATAGTTGTTTAAAGAAAGATTGTTCCACTGAAAAAAAAAATCAATAAAAAAATATATTAAACTATTATTGTCATAAATATTAAAACTATTGTTGGGTTATAATAGTCGATAAATAACACAATCAGAATATTAAGTTGAGTATTGTGAAGATCAAATTCAAACATCGTAAACTACTGACAAAATACTATGCGTGGGGAAAGTTATCACTAAGTTACCAGTCACTAAGATATAATCTGCAATGAATTACATTCATGTAGAACAATAATTACAAACCAGTGATTGGATTAAAATTAAAATTAAATAAAATCAGAACAGGAATTAAGTATTGCAAACAGAGAAGTAAAGGGCAAATAATTCGTACAACAAATAATAATTCAATCATTTTCGCCGCTCACAATCCACAATCCATCGTACATTCCAAATCAACGCTTCCTGCAATCGTTGTTTCCATACAACAATTGTCCCCGCTATCATATCTTATCTATTCAATTATTATTTACAGTCCTATATGGATTACTTTGTTATATTCTAGATATTTTGGACTATTCTTGTGTGAGCGAACTTTGTTCGTCTCAAAACACGCCACCATTTCACTGTAAAAACACTACCCCCTTTACACCTTAAATACACTACCATATACACAAAAAAATCACCACCATTTTCACAGCAAAATCACTGCCCCTTACATAGTAAACACACCCCCCACTTACATAGTAAATACAAAGGCATTCAATTATAAATTCGTTGTTGTTCAAGTGTAAAAAAAAAGCGCAGGCGTTCAAGGTAAAAAGTTTGTTGTATTTCAAGGAATAACTTTACTGTCATTCAAGTGGAAAAACAAACGCAGTCCATATATAAAATAAAATGATGTCATTCATATTTAATGACACTAAGAAATTTACGAATCAAGGAGCTGGGAACTGTCAATAAAATCACAGAGAATAAAATTCCATTCAAAAACACAGAGCTGATATAAAAAAAAATGCAGAGAGTATTAAGCAGTTAGCAGAGAGAAATGATAAACAATACGCAGAGATACGAAATCACAAGAAGGCGCAAAGACAATATTTCATCCATGAATCAATCAAACACAGAGATAAGCAAGGGGTAGAAATTTGGGCAAAAATTATCCATCGCTCATCATACATGCACATAAAATAAGGGCATTGGAATCTATAGGTATTTAAACACCAAAGTGATGACCATTGATTTGGCTCCTGGATGACTTCTCAGGCATGCACTGATGACCTAGGGATAAAGGTGGAAGATAAATCACAATATCTTCATAATAATCAATAAAACCCACACCGATAAGTTAATGAAAACAAAAGTTGGGTTCGCCAAAGGAAATCCATCAGAAAACAACAAGCAAGGGGATTACAATACCGAAGGAAAGCAGGTGCAAGACAATGCATGGAAATGAAATCTTAAATTGAGCACAGAGAAATAACATGTGTAAATTTAATTTCATTGCAAGTAAAAAATTAAACCAACGTACCTTAGCCAAACATGACTGCTCAGTAGTTTATGTCCCATGTGTGCTCCATCCAACTTCTGCTTGTCGACCGATGTGACCTCACCGATACCTCCCAACCAACGCTAGGGGTACTCTTATCCCCCCTGAGCCCCTCGAGTTGTAAAGGAGCCACACACACTATACCATAGAACAACTAGCACCCATCTCACCTCTCAAGGTCGAGCTACCACTCATTACCCAAGATGGGTATCCCAACTCCCACAAGATAAGTTCAGTCAAGACAAAAATTTAGCGGCATAAAATTACGCATAAAAGATGAAATCCATACTCCTCCTCCACCACCCTTTTTATAGAGTTTTTAAGTGATTTCTTTCCCAAATTCCCATTTAATTTATTTTTCATTAAATTAATCAGAAAAAACCTCCCCCGTACACATGTCACCGATCCCCCTAGTTGCACCAGAAAATTAATTTCTTTAATTATTCAATTATTCCTATTTCCCTCACCCACCTAAAATCATTTCTAAAAATGCTCATTGGTGTCCCAATATTCCCTTACAAATCTTAAATGACTTACACCTTACTAAATTCCTAGTTGAGTTCAAAATAACAAGTTCCAAAGGCAAGATTCCTTAAACTAAGTTAGACATTCAGTTTTTTCTTTATGTTCCCCCTTTTTCCTTTAGTTTCCTATTTCTTTTAAGTTTCCCTCTTTTCCCTTTTTAACTAAAACTCAATTTAGAAAATGTAGAAAAACAACCATTTACCCCTTTTTCTTTTTAATTAAAAATTAAATTAGCATATGTAGATAAAAAAATCATTTCCCTTTTAAAATTTTAATCCCCCATTGTAATTTGATTTTAATAATTTAATTGAATTTCTTACCCCCTTCTTGTTATATGTTTAATTATGATTATTAATTTTGACCACATGTGTTACTTAGACCTAGATTTTAATTTCACTAGGCTGGGCGACATTTTTATTAGGGAAATTGTTTTTAAATCTCACTTATCTCATCATTCATTTTAAGGCCGACTAGGTTTATTCACTTACCCATTGAAATCACGACGTGCCCTTCAGGACGCACTAGGTGCTCCAAGGGTTCCACTCGCTTTTTTCCATTTTCCTTACGTGGCATGCCCTTCGGGACGTACTACGTGCTCCAAGGATGCCACTCGCCTCTTTTCGTTATCCTTGCACGACATGCCCTTCAGGATGCGCTACGTTCTTCAAGGGTTCCACTTGCCTCGTTACTGACTTGGTAGACATAAAAAACCCCTGGAGTCAATACTTCGCTAGGTAATCTTGTGGGAGACTAAGGGCCTCTAAGGAATAAGGCCTTTGCCTTATTGTCTGCCCCTTAGAATCATCGCGAGCGACTATTGTAGTCTTCCCTCACAACATCATGGGTATTCTCGAACTAGGTAATCGTTAACCTACATTTCAAGCCACGACGGGAGTGCTAGTAGGATGTGGCAGGGCTTCTGTCCACACCTCTCCCCCAAAGTATATTGTTGTCATGCATGACCACTCTACTCCACATGTGAGTCTGGTCAACAAGCTATCGTCATCCTGCATCATCAACGAATCATGTCAGCAACATAATCAATCATCATAACATCTAATCATATGTACATATTTCACATCAACAATAATCATCCCAATAGTCCACTTCCTAACTCGATCCAGAGTCCAAGGGGTTTCATCGATGCCTCTACATCCTCGAGGTCCAAAGTCCTGTACACTCAGAAGAACCCAGTCAATATCACTTGTGTATCTCAATACAAAAAAATAACATATCATCATATCCATAATGCCTCATAATCCTAATCAAACGACCAATACTATAATAATTTGGAGCACTTGCAAGAAAGTGTCCTCAAATAATAAGTTCTCTTAGTGCGTGCAAAAGAGGGATGTTACATGATATGATTTTAATTTTTTGAATTTCCATTCACTTGTAGAGGCTTATCAAGTATCCTTGAGAATTGAGGATAAATTCTAGAGAAAGAGATAGACGATGCAGAGAGGTATAGGTTTTGGAAGAGGGTGGATATAAAATAAAATGAAGTTAAAGAAGCTGAAAGAAACCCCAATACCATGGACTAGATTGCTAGAAGAATATTTGATGTTTATAGAGGAAGACAACCAACAAGAGGCAATGATTGAGGAGGTGAATTTGAAGGAATTTTCTTCATATGTGGAGTACACACCCATATAGAATTTGAATGGCCATAATTTTTGAATGGAGGAATAAGGAAAGAGGGAAAAATACATATTATTGAAGCATAACCGATAATAGTAGCAAGTGATGTGATTGAATTCGAGTCAGATAGTTTAGATGGGAGAATATGGGAGATTTTCATTCCCACAACATTTTGTGTGTTTGTATGCTTATAGGAAATGCAACAGAGAAGGCAGAGGATGTTTCCATGAGGGAGACAACCAGTGGTAGAGTTAACCATGAGGAGAATCACTTACTTGTGTAGTATGCATAACAAGAATTGGGAATGGTTCCTAAAAGGGAGTAAGGGGATTCACTAAGAACCATTGACTCAAGGAGGTGTGAGGAAATCAACACCATCGAGTGGGGGTAATATAAGGTAGTAACACCATTGTGGTACAAGATAAGTAGGTAGTGAAATATTGTGGAACATATTTGTAAGAAAATGAAGAAATGTTAAAGAGTGGGGTAGATACAAGGTAGTGTTGGGTGAAGACATTGAAGGAAATATTGTGGATGTTAGCAAGAGAGATGGGTAGAGGAGGATGTCCAATATACAAGTTTTGTTCACCTCTCTTTTCAGTAAGATGCCTAAGTTTTTTTAACCATGTGATTTTGATGCAAAAGCATCCTTGGTCAAACTATCTATCTTGTGTCTTTGTTTATTCTAGTTTATGAAGATAGTATGTAGAGAATAAGTTAGTATCATTCTCATCGGATCTGGTACATCTATCAATGTCTACCACCCGTCCTAGATTACAATGTTCTAGTTTTAAATGAATTGTTGAAAGGTAATGACATATAAATTAGATTATTTGAAGAAATGTGAAGAGAAAGAAAGAGGTTGTCAGAAATTTTGGAAATGCTTGACGATTGTTTTTTCCAAATTTTAAAAATTAACACTGTTTGAACCATTATAAACCAATGATGAGCTCTAGAATTACCCTTTTTGATCTAGGTGGATCTCAGTGGCCAGCCACCTTTTCCACTGAATCAACATTTCGAGACTATGGTTTTGATAAACCATGGTATTCACACTTTTGATGGGTAATGGAATGTAACACCGTATTCATTTGTTAATTATAGACATCATGTAATGATTTCCTAGTGGCGTTATGTACATTCCTATATCATAGCGTTAATGCAATGGATCCTATTAGAAATCCACAGCTAAGCACGCTCAGGTTAGAGTAGTACTGGGATGGGTGACCACCCGAGAAATCAAATTAATTTATCCCACATGCATCATGGGAATTGTTCTCCTCTCACTCTCTCATATATAATTGAGGTGAAGGAGGCCCTTTAAGCATGAAATGGAGTCTCTTCCTTTTTAGAGATAAGCTATTATCCTCTCACTCTCTCATATATAATTGAGGTGAAGGAGTCCCTTTAAGCATGCAATGGAGTGTGATGTAAAGCTTGTTGGAACTACCCCATTCTGCCAGCTTGTGTTCTACAATGTTTTTCTATCTTATTCATTAATAGAAGTTGGGTTTCACTGTATTTCTATGTTCTCTGTTATATTTTTTCTTTTTTCTCGTTTTGTTCTCAACATAATCTGGATCAATTTTATGTCATTCATTTCTCATCCATTTTTCCTCCTATAACTACCTAACATTCCCCTTTCTTGACTTAAGGAATTTCCAAGTCATTAATAAATCCATTCGAGGATTATTTAACACTTTCTTTTAAATATGATATGTTTTGAATTGATTTTGGAAAATGAGATTAATACTTGGGTTATTTCGAATTTTAACAAGTGGTTTATGGGATGAAATCTTTACCCTTGGTGTAATATATGATTGTTGTAAGGTCTCAACAATAAAGGAGAATTATTTATCACAAGAATGTTCAAGCAAGATGAGAACCTTCGAAAGAGACATGATTCTCCTTTATCACAAGGATGTTCAAGCAAGATGAGAACCTTCCGAAGAGACATGATTATTCCCTATAGATTAATCAGGACATCAATAAAGTTTGATGCAATATTTGAAGGATAATTTCACCAATTTAGTACACCCAATATTGAATCCAACATGAGGTGGGGTCCACATGATTTCTAGTTGATTTTAGAGCTCTCCAAGTTAGCCATGGCGTGGGAAAGCACTATATGAATGATAAAAATTATATAATTATATAAAATAATTTGAATGCATAGTGGGTTCTCCATAATTAAACTTGGGGAAATCCAAGTTCATTTTTTTTATTTAAGGAGAACATGAGATCTCTCATGAGTTAGTTGGAGCAAGTTAGAATTCATTTTTCTTTGAGAACATGAAAATGAGATCTCTCATTCATAATGATTTCTATTATGCATGGTTTCTAGGAACATGGAAGATAACTGAAGGAACTTATAACATTATTTTTAATCCCCCTCCCAAGTCTTCTTTAGTCACTTATTCATCACTCCTCTTTATCTACCACTCATTTTTATATTTTCCACTTATCTCAATATCTTTCTATTATTTTCATCCCCTATTCTTCAATTTTAAATAAAGAGGATTAAAAACCCATTTTATTTTCATTTCCCACTACCCCTATCTCGTTATTCCTAAGACTCACCCCACTACTAATTTCCATCTCTTATTCCGCATCAAGTACTCCTTCATTTTTTTTCCCACTAATTTCCATCTCTTATTCCACATCATGTAGTCCTTCATTTTTTTCCATGATCTTCAACCTACTATCACTATTTTTACTCTTTACATATTCTATTCTCCACATAAATATTCCCTCTCACCATTCCTTGTTCAACTCATGAGAAGCATTTACATCCCATTAAAAATTCACTCCCATCAATTGTTTTTTGGCATTCTTTTATCTTCATTCCTGTTGAAACAAAGTTTATTTTTCTCCTCTAAATCCAAGTCTCCTTTTTTCTCTAGTTATAGAGCCACCCTTAGTTATAAAAATGGGTCAAAAGTTATTTTGGGATTTTCAAATTTTAGGGTTCAACTATTCACAAAGTATGGTTTTTAGTAATAACTCCAAAGTCCCAGTATCGAAGTCTCGAAAAAGTGATTGTTTAAAAGGAATTGAACAGATTTTAAAGTAATAATTAAAAACGTTAACAACTTTCTAAGCCTTTCACATATTCTTTTTCGACCATCACAACTTAAGAAGCATTTCAAATGTCCCGATGTGCTTCCCACGAAATACCTTTTAATCATGATTAATTAAGGTTTAAAACATAGTTAACAGATCGTTAACCAGTCACAATTTGGGAAATCAAAGAGTCAACCTTGAGTCTCCTTAAACCCCGATTCCTGAAGTCACAAAATTATTAAAAGCTAATTCTATGTTTATTAAGAAGTAAGAAGGTTTAATGATAATAAATCCCATCACGATTTCGTGATTCGGGATCTCTTGCGTTAAAGAGTCGTCAAAGTCTCGATACTCCAATCCATAGAAGTAAAGACTAACCCCTAATCATGATTAATTAAAGGGTTAAAACAAGTGGTTAGCACCTAAATAAATGACATCGCAGTTTTGCGATTTAGGATTTACTTGTGTCATACCTCTTGGGGACATGATGCTCGAAACTTCGAAACACAAAGTCCCGAAAGAATCAAGTGTTTAAATGTAATTAACTTAATTTTAAAACAAGCATTAAGGATATTAAATAACTTTTTGTGTTTCTCTATTCGAGAGTTTTCAATGACATTCCTTTCGAAATCTCAGTTTTGAATCGCCGATATGTTGTAGTATCCATAACGAATTAATGGAGATATTTTTGACATAAAGTGCGTATCTCCAGGCGTACCATCCCCATTAAAGAATTTAATTTTTATCGCCTATATCGTTATGCTAAATTTAATACAAGTTAAAGGTTAATAAAGGTTTGTTATTTTGAATTTCATTCTTACTTTCAGACTAGGAGGGAGTTACACTCAGAAGAACTTACGCATTTCTTCTCTGCAACAGGTTTTCATTTTAGCACAAACATCATGGCACCTAGAAAAGCGCCTAAGAAGAGTGAGGAGGCAGGTGAAAGCTCGAATCTGGATGGAGATGTTATATCTGACACTATGCCACATGTTGTGGATTCATTCAAATCATGGAGGCAGATTTTTGAAACCTTTGACTATGAGATTAGGAATTGCCTCGACGATTTTAGAAATGAAAGGAATGAAAATAAACTCAGAGACATAGCAGAGTATGAGCTTCACAAAATAGCCACACGACTGAGACTTGTGCCATACAATGACACGATAAGATGGGCTTTAGAGAAAACCGACATTCAAACAAAGAGCATTCTAAATATTCAAGGGGTCTTCATCAGCTCGTTCAAACCTGATCACATCCAAGTAATGTATAAACTCCCCCCTACTTCTAAATACATTTATAATGCCAAATTCATAGAGGAATTTCAAAGAAAGAAATGTACCAAATTCGATCAAACATATCCAAGTATAATCAAAGAATGGTGGGGAATACCAGTGAGATTTAGAGATGATACCCATGGCAGTTATGCCACAACTCCGTTAAACGAATACATGGTTTATATAGATTTGATGTTGTGTAGACTTTTCGGGAAGAAAAACCCTACCTATTTCCATATAGAATGGGTGCCACTTATACACGAAGTAGCCGAGGGTTACAGTTTCAACTGGGGTAAAATTTTATCAGATGATCTAACTAAAAAGATTGTAGAGTACCAAACGAAAAAATTGAATGGCGGACCTCCATATTTTTACATGTCTGCATATATTATGGATGTTATTTGTTACATGACTCCTTTCCTCTTGATGAATTGGAGATGGAACCCAGCTTGCATGGAGCCCATTCATGTTTATCACTCTAAACTATGGGAGGAGAATATTAAAGATTTCTTTTAAGAAATCTGTCACTACATAGTGATACCTTTGCACCAAATTTTGTATGGTTATGCACCCCCTCATATTTCAGAGTCAATCATGGGAAACCTCAATGTGATTGTATATTGGTTTATTGAAGAGGTTTTATCCTCTGTTAGGGTCTTCGAGTGCTCGATTCCTCCTCATGCACTTCCAAAATTCCTTCTTGACAGACTGGTGTGCAGGGAGGTTTCCTACCAAATAATAGCAGGTGGCATCGACACATAATTGAAATCATATCAAAAGAAGTTATGGGAACTTTTTCCTATACAAATTGGGAAGTGTTCATTTCTTAACTTTAGTCATTACAAGGTTGAAGCTGCAGCACTGGAAGACATCAAGTTGGTAGGTCTTGAACTCAGAAAACATGACCCTTATCAAATTGTAGGGAATCATCTTGCTCATTGCAATATGAGGATGTATGAACATGATTAGGTAGAAAATGGAGCATGTCTTCCATACATGAATATTGAACACTCCAACTCTAGATGGAGTGGTGAGATATATCCCAACCAACCTTGTTTCCCTTCCAATACAAATAAACTAAAATAATAACTGCTTTCCAAGTGGCCCACCAGGAACCTAATATAGGTAGGGAGATGAGATACTATTGAAAATTTAGAAATCCCCCAAAACTTTACTTGAATGTTGTGTTAAAATAACTAGATGACTAAACAAAATCTACAATGATCTAAACCCTCAAGACACTGCACCACCAATTTGTCTACTAGAATATTCAATTGAGTGGTAACATCAACCAAAATAATCCCCCCTTTGTCTTTGGGCATGGTGTAAACATCCCATGGCAGCAAGGGAAAAACCCCATCTTCATCATAATTTAATAATAGATAAGCTCTCAAAATATACTCAAGCCACTGAAACTCGGCCATGGTGTGAAACCAACAAGACACATAGTAATACATAGTAAACATGATATGATAAAAGAATACATCTAACAATAGTCAAATTTCCTGCAAATGGAAGGTCCTTATGATGCTAGATATGAAGCTTACTTTGCAACCTCTACAAACATTAATCCACATGGAAATTGGCAATGGACCAACCCCAAAGGAAATACCCAAATATCGGGAAATAACTTCAACAAATACTAAGCAAGAGGGATCCAAGTAGTGACTCTGCAAGGGTGGTAGAAAAAAATGTGTGTAGAGAAGAAAGAACCCCATCAACTCACTTATTTTCAACCCCAAGGGAGAGAAAGGGAGTGATTTGGAAAGTGGTTCTTAACTGTCTCTGAAACAAATGGTAGAAGAATACCATAAATCTAACATGAAATAAAGGGGCCTCCAACAAATAATCTAAAGCCTCCTTTCCCTATCTATAGCCTCCTAAGCAAAAATCACAGTGTCTTCTTGAAGAATTACATAATTTTCCACAAAGTAGATTAACAATACCAAATCTTTGGCCATAACTTTATAAGAAATTGTAAGCAAAGCTATAGGCCACCAAGAACCAATAAATAGTCACATATTTTGTACAAGGACAAAGTCTCCTCACTCAATATTATTATTAAAAACAATTTGGGATAATATTCCAATAGTCTCATTTTTTGAGTTAAATTTGACCCTAAATCAACTTGGAATTATGTTGGAAATTATAGTATCAACTTTGTGAAACAAACTTTGTCCATAAAACTTTTCCACTTGCAGGTGGATTTTAAAAAAAATACAATACAAACCCTAAGTAGAACTTTGGTGGGTTTTAAAAACAATACAAACAATAAGTAGAATTTTAATGTAGAATATTAATTTAAAAACCAGTGCACGCAAAAACACAACATTGAGTGGCATTAAACGTTATATTTAAATCTTTGATTTTTGAACTGTGTCTTATGTGATTATTGACAAAATGAAAAACAGAGAATACATAAAGAGAGCAGAGTGAAAATAGTATTCAGTATATTGAGTATTTAGAAAAAGACAAAAGACTAAGGTAAATAGGCTCAAGCAAATCAAGAACATCAAGAAACAACTGTACAGCTGACTAGGACAGCTGGCAGTGTACAGTCAGACTATTGAGGTTACATATATATTTAACACTCCCTCTTAAACTCAACAGTTACAAATATTAGCACTGATAATTCCCAAGTGTTGTCTCTGAAAATAAAAAATGGATTGTCTTAGTGGATTTGTAAAAATATCTAGGAGCTTATCTCGAGAGCCACATAATTGAAGTGTTATGTCACCATTATTGATTAGCTCGCGTATGAAGTGAAAACGAGTGTCAATATCCTTGCTTTTCTTGTGAAACACATGATTTTTGGATAGAGCAATTGTTGAGGTGTTGTTACAGAAGATAGAAGTTGGTTGCTTTTTTGTATGTGGTGTATCTTTCAATATTCTTCTCAGCCACATAGATTGACAGGAAGCTGAGGTAGCAATGACATACTCTGCATCTAAATAAGATATTGAGACTATGGGTTGCTTCTTTGATGCCCAAGAAATCAGGTTCATTCTTAGGTGAAAAGCATGTCCTGAGGTGATTTTCCTGTCATCTAGGTTGCCTGCAAAGTCATTGTCTGTGTAACCAAAGAGATTATGATCATCATACTGAGTGTACCATAAGCCAAAATTGAGAGTGCCTGCAACATATCTCAGAATCCTTTTCTCCATCTTCCAGTGAGAATCTTTAGAGGATTCCATGAACCTGGAAACAAGGCTAGTTGCACACATAATATCAGGTCCAGTTGGTGTAAGATACAACAAACTTCCTACTAATATTTTTTACAAGGTAGAATCCATTGTAAGTCCTTCATCTTGCTTGCTCAATTTTGTGCCTAGGGGCATAGGAGTTTCTGTTGGATTGCAATCTTCCATGCGGAATATTTTGATGATATATGTTCCATACTTTTGCTGAAAGAAAAAAATTCCTTTGGTTGATTGATCAACCTCAATCCGCGAAAAATATTTCATTATGCCAATATCTGACATCTCAAACTCAGATTGCATGGAATGTTTAAAGCTGGTTAACTCAATATTTCTAGTATATATCATGTCATCAACATATAAACATACAATCAGAATTTTACCATGCTGATCTATTTTGGTGTATAAACTTGGTTCATTTTGGCTTCTGCTGAAACCACTTTTGATCAAGTTAGTGTCAATTCTGTTGTACCAAGCTCTTGGAGCTTGCTTTAATCCATATAAGGATTTCTTCAACCGATACACTTTGGCTAGCTTCTCTTTGACATCAAATCCAGGTGGTTGATCGACACAAACCTCTTCTTCTAAGAAACCATTCAGGAAGGCTGACTAGACATCCATCTAGTATACTTTCCATTTGTGTTGAGAGGATATGGATAAGAGAGTCCTTACAGTGTCCAACCTTGCTACTGGAGCAAAAGTTTCAGCATAATCAATACCTGGTTGTTCTGAGAATCCTTTGCCAATGAGTCTTTCCTTATGTTTTTCAATCTTCCCCTTTTCATTGAGTTTAGTTTTGTAAACCCACTTGACACCAATGATTTTCTTGTGTCTGGGAATATCAACAAGATCCCATGTCTTGTTCTTCTCAATGGATTCAATCTCTTGGTTCATGGCTTGAACCCAATGTGACTCCTTAGTTGTCTCTTTAAAGGATGTAGGTTGACATGACATTAATGAAAAAATAGTGTGTTGTTCAATGTCATCCAACTGCTGATGGATTTCTCTCAAACTTCAAGTTCTTTGATTTTGAAGTTCAGAGGATGAATCTCTTCTTGAAGTGGAGTTATCCTGAGAATTTTTAGAATTTCCTTGTACTTGTAGCCTTGGAAGGGAAGGTTGAGGTATTGGTTATCCTGAGTTTTCTACATTTTCAGGAATGGGCAGCAATGGATTTTGACTATCCATTGGCTAATTTTCAGACTCGTTCCAAGATTGATTTTCTAGAAATTTTACATCTCTGCTGAGAATCAATTTCTTTGATATTGGATTGTAGATCCTATAGGTTTTTGATGTTTCGTTGTAGCCAGTAAAGATACATTTCTCACTTCTATCATCCAGTTTCTCCTTTAATTCAGAAGGGATGTGAGCGTATGATATGCATCCAGATGTCCTGATATGTGCAACATTTAGCTTTGTCCCACTCCATGCTTCTTGAGGGACCTTCATCTTAAGACTGGTGATTGGAGATCTATTCAGGAGATAAGTTGAGCATGCTATTGGTTCAGCCCAAAAGGTGTTTGACAGACATTTCTATTTGAGTAGGCTTCTTGCCATGTTCATTATTGTCTGATTTTTCCTTTCAACCACTCCATTTTATTAAGGAGTATACCTGGTTGTAGTTTGCACGATGATGCCTTGTGATTTGCATAAATTTGCAAATTATTTGGAGCTGTATTCTCCTCCTCCATATGACCTGAGTGATTTTACATGTTTGTCACTCTGTTTTTCAGCTTCAGCTTTGAATTCTTTGAACTTTTCAAATGTTTTAGACTTGCGTCTGAGAAAATAGATCTAAATTTTCCTGCTAAAGTCATCAATAAACGTTAGAAAATAAATTCTACCACCTATTGACTCTGTTTGCATTGGTCCATAGAGGTTAGTGTGGAACAACTCTAGGTGTTGTTTCGCTTGAGTGGAGGACTGTGGAAAACTAGTTCTCTTATGTTTTCTAAGAATGCAAGACTCACGTGGAGGATTTTCCTCTTTGAAAATAGGGAGAACTTTGACGATGGAATGCTTTTGTAGAAGACTTAGACTCTGGAAAGGTAGATGTCCAAATCTTGTATGCCAAACCATAGTTTCATTGGGGATGGACGCACTCTTTGCATATGATTGGATCATGTTTGCAATTCTGAGGGTCAGGGGAAACATCCCGTTCCGATTCATATGGACCTAGAAATCAATTTTCTACTGGGGGTTTTATCATATATCCTACATGATGCTCCTTCAAAAATGACCTTATAGCCATGTTCAATTAGTTGTCCTACACTTAACAGATTATGTGTCAGATCTGGAACATGATTGACATTATGTATGTGTTTCTTTACATTTTGTTTAGTAATAATAGGAACGATTCCTTTTCCTTGAACTTTGACTAAAGAATCATTTCCAAGTGTAATATCAGATGAAATTGAAGAATCAATGCATGAGAGTAAATCTTTGTTACATGTCATGTGGTTGTTGCAACCACTATCCAACAACCAAATATCTTTAGGTTGTTCTTCAGTCTTGTGGCATAAGAGAAACATACCATCTGAGGTTTCTCCTTCATGATGTGAGATATGTGCTCTTCCTGAGAATTGATCTGTTTTCTTCTTCCTGCATTTAGATTCATAGTACCCATACTTTTTGTAGTAATAGAATTGTATGTTGGATTTGTCATTTGATATTCTCCCTCTGCCTCTTTGAGGATGACAATTCTGATTCTGGTTCTGTTGTCTGTGACCTTGGAAATTTTGATTCAAGTTCTGTTGTTTGTGGCCTTCACTTGAGTGGTGGTTACTTGGACTGCTCCCTCTTCCTCGGTGACCTATGTCTCTTCCTCTGCCTCTCCCTCTCTTGAAGGAGAATTGAGTCTTGAAGGCATTGGTAGTTCACTCATCAGCTATTTGAAGTCTGGTCTCATGTGTTAATAGAGAACCTATTAATTCATCTGTTGAAAAATTTGACAGATCCTTGAATTCAAGGATGGCTGTAACAACAATTTTGAATTTCTTTGGTAGACTTCTAAGAACTTTCTCAACAATTCGTTGATTAGGGATGGCTTCACTAGTCAATCTGATCTGGTTTACGATTCCTATGACTCTAGTCATAAACTAATCAATGTTTTCAGACTCTGTCATTCTTAACGTCTCAAAATGCATCCTCAAGGTCTGTAGTTTGACTATTTTGACCCTGTCATTTCCTTGGTAGGCGGATTTAAAGATGTCCTAGGCCTGTTTTGAAGTAACAACGCCTGTGATTTTTGAGAAAATCAAATCATCCACTGAATTTTGAATCCAAAATTTTGCTTCATTCTCTTTATTCCTCTGTGTTTCCTGAGCAATTCTTTGTTGGTTGGTCATGGCAGCAAGGTCTATTGGATCTAGTTCCACATATCCAAGATCCAATGGATCCCTACACTCTTGTGCTTACAAGAAGGATCTCATTCGAAGAGACCAAAACTCATCATTTTTTCCAAGAAGAATCGGTCCTTGAGTTGGTCCTAAATTGCTCAAGGTGGCCATCTTTGAAGAAAAAAAAATAGACAACAAATAATTGTTTAAATATTTGAGTGCTTACTAATTTCCTATGTGTAAAACTAGGTCTGTGAAGTTCTCTCGGTGACTTCGAACCAAAAAACACGAGGTAGACTACTTCTTTAGCTTCAATCTAGTTGGATCTAACTATCCGAGCACGAGATCTATAGATTCAAAGCTCTGAGCTCTGTTCTTTAGCAACAGTAGAAACTGTAGCCCCTCTAATGTCGGAATCGATATTTCTAAATCCACTGGTCCTTATGAAACTCTGCCTGTGCACTAAGCACCAAGCACGAGCCTCACCTCCACACGACTACGGGCTGTGACTGCATGCCTACAAAAAAGGTGCGTCATGATTTCGCGTGTCGGGACTTTGTGAGTGAGCCAACCCTAACTCCTCGACTCCCAAAATGTCGAAATTTCAGATCTCCCAATCTGACGGTCCTGATTCTTCCACAATTTGATGGCTCAAATCACGTTGGGGTTTCACGTATCGTGAGGTCGTAAGACTTTCAATCTCCATTCTCCTGATCCCCGAAATGTCGAAACTCTTCATGGACAACCAACGGTCCAGATCTCTCCTTGATCAACGGTTGTGATCTAATAGAGAATTCGTGTCTCATGAATTCTCAGAATTTCCCCCTTTGACTTTTCCCTCCTGCGAGTCAGTGAAATTTTGACCTCTCGCCATGTGTTCCTTCCAATGGACGGTTCATATGATGTCAAGATTTCGAGACTTGTGACCTCCAAGTCATGACCTCCTTCACATTCCTGACTCCCGAAATGATGATATTTTGGAGCGCCCCAAATCTGACGGTTCATGCTCCTCTGGATCTAGTGACTCAAATCAGATCGCAATTTCGCATTTCGCGAGTTCTCACGACTTGACCTTTGATCCTTCAAGTCACGAGTCAGCGAAACACTAATCTGTTGCCACCTGTCCTCTGACGATGGACAGTTTTGATGATTTTGGAATGATCGACGATCAGGATTTGTTTCGGACTTTGGAACTTCGGAACTCTTGTCTCCTTTGCAACCTTTGCTTGAAATCACCGAATACACAAAGTTTCGAAAAAACTTTGGCGGTTGAAACCTATGCACCTTTTCTTGATTTGATAGTTGTTGTTTCTCTCGCCTTGCTCTGACGGCTGAAACACATTCTCCTTTTCTGTGCGCTCCTCGTCCTTTATGAGCTTGATTAATGGCTTAGATCTTTTCGCAGGGTCGATCTTACGGCTGATGAGCTTGTCTTTTGTTGTATCTGCACAGGCTTTCTTCTTAAGAAGGAATTTTGTGAATGTTTCACTTAAAAAACTCATGGATCTTTAATTTGTATCCTTCGATTCTCCTTCCACAAGTCTGCCTTCACTTGTTGTGAGGTTTACAGCGATATTTTGAGCAAATTGATGTCTCCACTCTCCTTTAGCGGACTGCAGACTGTTCTTCAAGATTCTTTAAAGGTTGAGTCCTTTTGCAGCTACTCTACTTCTTTGTGCTTGCGCGAGATTAGGATTGTGAATTGCTCTCCAAGCTTTGTGAAGAATCTTGCGTCCGTGTGCTCTCGTAGACAGTGTAAGTTCTATGCTTCTTAGGATCGAGCTGCTCTCGAGACTATGTGAAGAGAGTTATATCTAAAGCTCTAATACCATAACAAAATGAAAAACAGAGAATACAGGAAAAGAGCAGAGCCAAAATAGTATTCAGTATATTGAGTATTTAGAAAAAGACAAAAAATTGAGCTAATAAGCTCAAACAAATGAAGAAACAATTGTACAACAGTTGTACAGTCAGACTAGACTATTAAAGTTACATATATATTTACCAATTATGACGGTGGATGCTTGAGTTTATGGGATTGTAACGAGAAACTCAAATTCCCGGCTCCCATTACACCATGTATATTCTATAATATTTTTCCTTTTTCCTCCTTTATACTGTGTATCGGTGTCAATGCTCTATTTATATATATGTGATTATCATTAATAGACGGTGCAGTCATTTCAGGTATGCTATTAAGACTTCAACAGTTATTTCAGGTATGCTATTAAGATTTCAAGACTCGACATGAAAGGAGTGTCAAATCCCTGCACCATTGTCTCATTAACACAAGGCAAAACACGTATCGTATTACAGCAAAAGAGAAAAACATTTTAAAAGATCTGTCTCCTCAACTCTAAGCGGGAAAAGTTAAAATATAATAGTTCCAGCCTCCCATTTGTCATGGAGAACTTTCGGAATCTGAATAGGATCTGAGAGAGACGATCATATATATATATAGACATTGGAACAGTAAGAGATGCCTGCAACCCAGAATATATGCCGGGGATATAATTGAAGGCTGCACTGGTATAATTCTTACTTCCTTCAAATAGCCTCCACGATTACCAGTATATATATCTTTGAACGTTATAGCGTTTGATATCATTCAGTAATCGTTTGTTGAGTATTTCGATGCTGTGATATTCTGTTGATAAAGACCTTAATCAGTGTTAGCAATGGCAACAAACAAAATTGAACGTTACCTTTGAACGTTATAGCGTTTGAAATGTTACATGCAGGTCTTAACGAATGGAAAATACAAGAGTATAGAGCACAGGGCAGTGACGAATATGAACAAGGAAAGACTCTCTATAGTCACGTTCCATGCTCCAAATTACAATGTGGATATTGGTCCTTTGATTCAGCTTATAGATGAAGGTCATACACGCCTCTACCGATCGTATAAACATGCAGATTACAATCGCCATTATCTCTCTAACAAGCTCGAAGGAAAAAAATCGCTGGATTTCACAAAGATTCATCGTTAAAATGATATTATTATAAATGACTGAGACTTCCTCTAATATAGTTTGCCCATATCCATGGAATTATGACAATCAATATATTATTAGTGTGTTTACTTGCTTTGTTATTGTGTTAACTAGTTTCTATTTCATTTACGAAAGTGAGCTATTTATTTAGTTATTAGTGTGTTTACTATTTTTTGTTATTGTGTTAACTATTTTCTATTTCATTTATGAAAGTGAGCTGAGAAGATCTTATACACCAGTTTGATGTTTGGTTTAATAGTGATCTTAAAAATAAATTATTATTATTATTATAAAATAATATGTATGAATAATAGAAGAATAAAAAAATGTTAAGCTAAAAAAATGTAAATATATGAAATAAAATTAATTTACATTTACCTAATTTTATTACTTTTAGCATAATGTATTAAAAAATAAAATATTAAAAAATGGGAAACAAATAATTTAATATATATTAAATTAAATTAAATAAAATAAAAAATTGAACTTTACTATGGGTTTATGTTTTTCTGTTTATGTTCCAAACATAATGATTGAAATGATAGGTTTAGATTTTTCTGTTTATATTTTTCCAAGGATGGAATGGTAGATAAATTCTGAAAGTAACAATAGAATTTGAATTAGTACGATGGAAAAAATGGTATATGCTTTTAAACATGTAACCTTGACAGTTATCCACAACCAAAAAAAAATGGGTAAGGGAAGAAATGAAGTTTTAATTATTTTAATGAAGGTAAGGGAATAAAATTATTTTAATGATTATTTTTTAAAAAATTTAAGTTTTTTATTATTTCTAAGTATATTTTTAGATTAATTTTACCCTAAATGTGATTAGGGATTGTTGGAATTGAAAATTTAAGTTATGAATGCTTAAAAATATTTTTTAGGGTATTAGATTCATTTATGCATTAAAAAAATAAACTTTAAATTCTAAATAAAAAACTGCAAAGCAATGATTGTTGGAAAAGATCAAAAACTTAAAACCATTATAATAAAAATACTTAAAACAACCATTCTTCATGAGTCATGCTCATTCACACTTTTCATGTACAGTTAATGCATTATGATGCATTATGAATGAAGTATTAGAACTTTCATGTAAAAAGAGGCTCACCTTTTTGTCATGCTACCCGACCTTCTAATATGCTCTTTTAACATTTAGAATTGTTAGACATGATTATCCACTTTTTCAATAGTATTTTTTTAAAGAGGTTTTTATATAGATTAGTCATTCCTTTTAGAAAACATAGAATCTATCATTCTTTTAAATAGAGTGGATTCTACAAAGCTTAGCCTTTCCTTTTAGAAAACATAAGATCCATTATTCTTTTAAAACTAAAAACTCCTATTGGATATGTTCCAACAATAAAACCTACCAGATATATGATAAGGATGAAATATACGTTATTTGAAATTAGTAAATAGATGAAAATTATTGAAAACCACATTTCTTATAAAAGCCAACATCACTGCAAATAGATGTAGTAATTGTCGCGTCTCCACAATAATCATAGCTGAATCTTGTGATCATGCACCTCTTAAGGGAATGCAACACCGCAAAGTTTTGAACTTGGATACTTAGAAACCCAAAGGTTACTTTGTTCGGACTATACCTCTTCACCTAGATCATACCTATACTTCATTCTAGGCTACCGATGAGTCACACTCTTAATCCAGTGCAACTCTTGTAAAATTAGACATTCATTAATTGATTTAACACTTAGTCATTTTTAAGCATACATCTAAGAATGTTAGAATCCAAGACAACAATATCAAAACAGACAAGAAAAACATAGATATAGTGCGGGTGACACAAACTGTGGATAACACTCAACTAAGTATTTGCTATTGCAGAACAATTACAACATGAGCATTATCGGTTCGGTTTACAACTTCGACAAATTCAAATGACTCGCCTCACCTCACCCAAAACTCGTGAATATATCTCTCACCACAAGACTCTGTTTTGTAACCTTCACTGCAAACCTCCGTGATGCACCTTAGAAATGCCCTCAAATGAAGAATCGTTGTCTGTTTATTTTGGAAAAATCTATCTCTTCATTTCCATAGAATTTAGAGATTTTGGTTCTACCTCCCACATGCCTCCAACAGACTTGTATTTCCAGACTTAGTTAAAATTTTCCAAAGAGAAGTTGACCCAACTCTATCCACCTAATCCTCCTCAAGGAAACATAAGTACTCCCAAGTGGAGCAACTTGGCTCCTTAAGGGAGCTTGTCCTCTTTTTTTTCCTCAGAATCGCATAGCTCTCTTGCTCTCCTTGTCTTTCAAAAACTTACTTCCTTGGTTTTGTGTCATTGTTCTCTTATAGGTTCTCCAAAGGTCACCATCGTGAACCATCACGTCCTTTGGGTGTGTCATGTCCCTTCGTGAAACCATCTCCAAATGAATCGACATGCCTTTTCGTGGACCTGGTAACTCAAACAGATCATTCCACCCCTTGGTGAACCTCGTCAACCAAAGGAACCGATGTACTCATCAACCTTGATGCCCCTTGGTAATTTTGTGCCTAATCCAAAAAATCCTTAGATGCTGATAATTTTAAATACACATAAACATCTACTCGATTCTAAAAATAAAATGATCACTTAATTGTTGGGAAATTACATGTGAAAAACTTATCTAACCAATTCCACTTTAATGATAATCAACTTGAAAATAATTGAACTTGAAATGAACAACAATAATCTAACACATACACAAGTTGAAAATATAGAGTTCACCCAATTTGGGATACATCTTCAAGTCTACCTTCAATAGAGACCTTCTTTTATTAATGCTCAAATAATTGTGTTTTAAAATAACCTTTTCATATGTTTCTCAAATGTAGAAACAGAGTGCATAGTTGGATTCCTGGAGAAAAAACATGCAAAATGAGTATAAAATTTTTGAAAATTGATCAAGGTACCCCTCATTGGCTCATACATGCCATGTATCATCATACAATTTGTCCACTTGTGTGCCACTTGTGAACCTATGATTGGAACCCGTGTGTTGTACCTTGCCCAGTTAGTTCCCAATAATCATGTGACATGTGTCACTCTTACATTGGTGACATGTGTCACTCGGTTGATGTCATCATCTTTCATGCTAACGTCACCCTTTGATGTTGACCTTTGACTTGGTTGACTGGAACTTTGATTGCTCCTAACTTTTGCATATGAACTCTATTTGAGGCACTATTTGCACAGTTTGAAAGGTGACGACGGACCCTACGCATTGATGGTGTTTTCAAGAGAATTTGGGATGTTCGAAGTTTGAGCATTACTTAACCATTCTAGACATTTTTGTATATTCTGAATCTTTTTGGACCTCTGTGAACATTCATGGATCCTCTTGGATCATTCCTCCCCATTAGAATACTTTTGGACCACCACAAGTTTTGATTTACTCAAAAACTAAGTGAGTGTAGAGTTCCCTCACCCTTCCAATCTCCATCCATTTTTATTTACTTGGTTTTACCCCTTTAATACTAACTCGAAGTTACTCCACATCACCTCGCTATGTAGTTCCGATCCTTTTGTTGAGAATGGAATATTCCTGTAGTTATTCCAAATATTCTAGATCAAAATCATCAGCTGATGGAACCTAAATACTTTCATCTTCATCCATAATCATAGGAGGCTCATAAAGCTTCAGATTCTCAACATTTACCACCGAATACATTTTAATGTAGGCTGTTAGATCTAAATGAAAGGAATTAGTACCAATACTCTCCAAGATATTGAACGAACCATATCGGATTGGTTTTACATTTTTACCTTCACATTTTATTCTATCTTTTTTTATATGTAGCCATACTTGATCACCGACTTCAAACTGATGATCCACTCGATGTTTATCATGCATTTCCTTGTACTTGGATTGGCTCTTCTCCATTTGTTCATGTAGTACATGATCCACCTATTGAATTATATGATTGAACCTTTTAGTTTTATCTATATCATTATGTCCATCTTCTTTACCGACTTCTCCAAAAAAAAATACATAGGTGATTTATGAAATTACCCCAAACATACTTCAAAAGAAGTTTTATGAGTAGAAGAATGCATAAAATGAATATAGGCATGTTGGATATAAGGTAATTTTTCATCCCATAATTTAGGATGCTTGCTACAGTATCCTCTAAGTATATGTACCATTGTTATGTTAACCACCTCTATCTATCCATCTATCTATGGATGAAAATTTGTTCTCTTCTTCAACTTAGTGTCCATTATCTCCCATAAATGAGACCAAAACTTTCCCAAAAAGTGATAATATTGATTTGATATAATAGATATAGGAAGTCAAAAATGAATCCATACATTAGCAAAAAACAGATGTGGTGTTTAGTCAACTATGACCTTTTTCTTGCATGGAATTAGATTAAACTTCTTGTTGAATCTGTCCACCATGACATATAGATAATCATGACCTATCCTGGACATTGACAAACCCCCTACAAAGTATATAGAGATTATTTCCCATGCCTTTGAAGGTACTGGAAGTGGTGTATATAATCCTAGCTTTTTGTTGCTAGGCCTACTTGTGGTACACATGACACACTCGTTTATATACTTGGCAATTTCCTTGTTCATCCATGGTCAATAACAATACCTTTGTAACTGTGTGGCTTACCCACTATGAAATGAACATAGATGACATGTGTATGAGCTTCTCTGATTACATTTAATCTTTCATCTCTTGGTATACATATTTTTCCAAGATGATATAACAAATTGCCATGCATATAATACTATGACTGTTGATTTATGTGATTTAATGTGTCATATACTTCTTTAAAATCATCATCCCTAGTATATTGATTTGCATATATTTCATGTGATAAAGCATTATACATGATTATTGTGTATGCATTAATTATTGGTCTTAACAACATATCTGCAACCTTATTATGAATACCCTTCTTATACTTGATTACCAGATGAAACTTCTACAGAAAACTCATCCCCCTGAAGTGTCGTGACTATTGTAGCTTGGTTTGTGACTGGAAATATTGTAATGGATGATTATCGGTATCCATTATTGTCTCCTTTCCCATTAAGTAATTATCCCATTTCTTTACACTTTGTACCAATGCATACAATTCCTTATCATATGTTAGATAGTTAATCACAATTTGAGTGAAAGTCTCATAATGATAACATATAGGTTTTCCCCTTTGCATCAATACTTCTCCCATGGCATATTCGCTTGCATCGGTTTGAATCTCAAATGGTTGTTATAAATATAGAAGATCCAAAACTGGTGCGATGTTTATTTTTTCCTTCAATGTCTCAAATGATTTTTTTTGCTTGCCTCCCCATTGAAAGACCTTATTAACACTTGTTAATGCATGTAGAGGTGTTTCTATGTATGAGAAATTAGCAATGAATTTTCTCTAGTACTATACTCCTCCTAAGAAGCTATTGACTTTGGTGGCAGTAGTTGGCTTGGGCCATTTCACAATGAATTATACATTTGCATGATCTATCTTTGAGTGGTCATTCCCTACAATATATCCCATATATACTAGATAATTTTTTCCAAATTCACATTCAAATAACTTGATATACAACTTCTTCCTCTTCAAGAGTTCAAAGACTGTCTTAACATGCTTTATATGATGTTCCCATATATGAAAAAAGATCAATATGTCATCTAGATAGACAATAAAAAAATCATCTATGTAGAGTCAGAACACATCACTCGTCACTCTCGTAAAGTTTTCTCGTGCGTTACATAACCCAAATGGCATAACCAACCATTTGAACAAGCCTTGATTACTCTTGAAAGAAATTTTCCATATGTCTCCTTCTGCAATTATGATATGATGGTAACCACTTCTCAAGTCCAACTTAGTGAAATACATAGAATTCTTTAACTGATCTAATATATCATGTATTCTGGGAAGAGGATAATGGTTATTTACCGTAATATTGTTTAGGTCTCGGAAATCAATACACATCCTCCACGTGTCATCTTTCCTTGGAACTAAAACAATAGGAGAACCACATAGAGATGATCTTGGTTTGATGATTTATTTATCGAGCAAATCATAAACTTGCTTCTTAATCTCCACATTCTTGATCATTGATGACATGTACACTCCAGTATTCATAAGAGGAGAATCTTGCTTCAAATATATTTCATGTTCAACCTCTCTTTTAGGAGGAAACTTTGTCAGTTCTTGAAACAATTCATCATAATTATATATGATTTTTATCAACTCTTGTTTATGATTTGGATAACAACCTGATAAATAATATATTATATCTTATTCTTTCTATTTCACTACCATGAGAACAAAATATTTACTTGCGCTCATGAGTCTCTTCATTTTCCCTATGCCCACTAAAGAAACATTAGTTTTGATGCAATAAGATTTGAAAATATATTCAACCCCATCCTTGAGAATATGATATTTATTTTTTTCTATATAGAACACATCCTATCAAATAGATATGGACTACCCAAGACAATGTTGCAAATTTTAAGAGGCACAACATCGAACTCGATCTCGTCAAAGAACTTAGCTATAATTTCAAACCCGGTCTTAGACTACTTTGTTACCTTCAACTTAGCATTGTCACACACCCAACCTAATGGATATGGATTTTTGTGAGGTGTCCTCTTCAATCCTAACTTTCTAACATCCACTTTCAAAAAATGTATATACCTTAGTATTCTTGATTATAACTCTAACATGAAAAATCTTTCTTCTGTTCTTTTTATCAATATCACTTTCTATTTTGGTAGATTGAACTGAATAATTTGAATTGATATCTAATACATATCAATTCTAACCTTGTACAATATCTAATGTAAACAGATATTCAGAAAAGAACAGAAAAGATACAATGGAAAATACAAATATTACATAGATATTTTTCCCCTGGAAACCCAAACCGGGAAAACCAACATATTCTATATTCATTTATTGTGTTACAATGTTTACAATAAAAAAATACATATAGGATCCAGCAGCATCCAAAACCCTAACCCAATGACCTGGATTAGTCCAAAACCCTAATTCCTTAACAGGAAATAGAAAACCATCAGCAAAGAAACCATGTGTTGAAAAAACACCTAAATATACTGCGGTCCCGATCCAGAAAAAAAAAAAATCGGGGGCGCTGCCATCGAACACCTGCACCCCGTCTTACCCCCCTGCGCGTCTGATGCATATGCTCTGACACTACTACACATGCAAAGAATATAACACATGCCCAACATTATCCCACTAGTTGTTTTCTTTGCATACAGGGGGTTACAAGGTTACATAGTCAACAATGCCCATGGATCCTCTACACCAAGAGAACTTCTCATTGCTCACAGATTTTGTTAATGAGTCTGCAACATTCTTCAAAGTGTCCACCTTCATCAGTGATACTTTCTTTTCTTCAATCGTGTCTCTCAAAAAGTGATATTGAACATCAATGTGCTTTGTCTTTGAATGATAAGCAGGGTTCTTCGCCAAAAAAATTGCACTCTGACTGTCACACTCTATCCTTACAGCTTGTTGTACCAACCCAATACCTGAACACAATCTTTATAACCATACTTCTTCCTTACTTGCATGAGTGGCTGCCATGTATTCAGCTTCTGTAGTTGAAAGTGCCACTACAGCCTGTCTTCTGCTCATCCAACTTATTGCTCCTCCAAACAGGTTACACACATACCCTCTTGTAGATCTCCTATGATCCAAATCTCCAGCCCAGTTTGCATCCACAAAGCCATGTATATCCACTACTATGTCCAATCTGGGTCTTCCTTTGTAGCACAATCCATAGCTAGCAGTGCCATGAAAATACCTAAAAACCCTTTTTACTATTGTCCAATGCTCCTTCCCTGGTTTTGACATATACCTACTCAAAAATCCCACTACATGTTCAATGTTCGGTCTAGTACAGACCATTGCATACATAAAACTGCCAATTGCACTCGCATATGGAACATGAGACATGTCCTCCTCTTCTTCATGTGTCTTGGGACACTGATCTACAAATAAATTTACACCAACAGAAATAGGAACCTTGACCAATTTACATTCCTGAATATTAAACCTATGCAATATTGTCTCGACAGATTTTCTCTGAATTAACCAGATTTTCCTCTTCCAATCTCTTTTAATTTCCATGCCCAAAATGAAATTTGAAGCACCAAGATCCTTCATGTCAAATTTAGAGGACAACTGAGTTTTCACATCTTGGATAATCTCCTTGTTGTTTCCTATCAGCAACATGTCATCCACATATAAGACCAAATGATCACCAATTAATTTAAAATACACACAGTGATCTTATTTGCTTCTTGTGAAGCCAAGTCCCATCATATAAGTATCAAATTTTTGATACCACATTCTTGGTGATTGTTTTAAACCATACAGGGACGTTTTCATCTTGCATACCAGTTCCTTATTTCCCTTCACAACATAACCTTATGGTTGCTTCATAAATATTTCTTCTTTCAAATCCCCATGAAGGAATGTTGTCTTCACATCCATTTGTTCTATTTCAAAATCAAATGCAGCAGCAAAAGATAACATAAATCTTATGGAGGTTAACAAGTTGGCAGCAGGAGGAAAAATATCACCAAAATCAATTCCCTCAACCTGGGAATAACCCTTTGCTACTAACCAAGTTTGTATTTCTCCATCTTTCCTTCTGCATTCAACTTTTTTTTAAATACCCATTTGCTACCAATGGGATTTCTTCCTGTTGGCAACTCCACTAGATCCCAAGCCTATTTTTAATCCAAAGATGCCATTTCTTCTTCCATGGCCCTTTTCCAGAGATTTCCATCCTTTGAATCCACTACCTCCCTGACAGTTCTAGGATCATCATCAATAATAGACAAAGAAAAATTTGAATGGAAATCAGATGGACTATACCTTTCCGATAGGCTTCTTTCTCGATCTGATCTCCTCAATATTGGAGTATGAGGATCTTCTTCTTCTGATTCATGTTCTTTTGTAGAGTCTGATTCATCATCATTTAAATCAACCTCTATTTTCTCTGGTTCTTCCTTACTTGGTAGGACTTCCTGTTTAACAACATCCTTCATTTCTCTAAATACCACATCTCGGTTATACACTACCTTCTTAGTTTTTGGGTTCCAAAGATTATAACCTTTGAGACCATCTTTATATCCAATAAAGATACATTTTTTAGCCTTCTTATCCAGCTTACTCATTTTTTCCTTTGGAACATGAACATATGCATCGCAACCAAATACCTTAATATGTGTGAGAGAAGGTTCCTTACCAGTCCATACCTCTTGTGGAGTCTTATCATCCAATGCTGATGAGGGTGATCTGTTGACTAGATAACATGTAGTACCCACTTCCTCTACCCACAATTCTTTCCCTAACCCGGCACCACTAAGCATGCACCTTGCTTTTTCCATCAACGTCTTGTTCATCGTTTCTGCAACTCCATTCTTGTGAGGTGTATATGGAGTAGTATTTTTCCTTGCTATACCGCACTTCTTATAGAATTCTTCAAATTCATTCCCATAGAACTCTCCGCCATTATCTGTCCTCAGCACCTTAATTTTTTTCTTTGTTTGATTCTCAACAAGAGCCTTAAACTCTTTAAACCTGTCAAAGACTTCAAATTTCTTCCTGAGGAAATTTATCCAAGTTTTCCTCGAGAATTCATCTATAAATGAGGCATAGTACAAAGATTTTCCCAATGATGGGACCGACACGGGTCCAAAAACATCACTGTGAACTAGTTGTAAAAATCCTTCTTCCCTCGTTGCACCAGAGGGGAATCTTACCCAATTATGCTTCCCATATAAACAATGTTCATAGAAATCAAAATCTAGAGAGTAGTTAGACATACCTTCAACCAAACCTTTACTGTGTAGTAGTCAAAGACCCTTCTCTCTGATATGCCCCAGTCTTTGATGCCACAACATAACCTTTTATCCAGAGACTATAGGAGCTCTTTCTTCTTCAACTCCAATATCAGGAACAATGGAGCTATTACACCCATCACTAATAGTTCTTCCTAGAAGTTTATACAGATTTCCAAACCAAACTCCCTTCATCAACACCATTTCTCCTTGAACCATCCTACAAGTTCCCTTTTCAAATATTGTTTTTATCCCTGCATCTTCCATTTTTCTTACAGAAATCAAATTTTTGGCCATACCTGGGATGTGCAGAACATCGGGCAGTGTTCTAATCCTTCCATCTATGAGCCTCAACTTGACCCTTCGTCTTCCTATGATTATGGTTGTCAAATCATTACCTAAGAAAACATTACCTCCATCATATCTTTCATATTCGCAGAACCACTCCCTATGGGGAGTCATATGAAAGGATGCACCAGAGTCAATCAACCATGCCTCATTATCTGCATGTGTGCTTCAAGAGGCCAGGTACACATCCCCTCCTTCTTCCTTGGAGTTATTTTATTCTGTAGAAGAAGATTCTTCAGATCCCTTTTTTTTCTCAACTTTGGATCTACACTGCTTCTTATAGTGCCCCTCTTTTCCACATATCCAACATATTCTTACAAACTTTTCGGGAGATTTAGATCTACCCTTAGACTTAGATCTCCCACTTGAGAAATAAGATCTATTTCTTTCATGGGAACGTCATCTTGCAAATAATGTGTCTTTGCTATGTCCTTCCATATTCTTCCATCTCATCTCCTCCGAAAACAAGGATGAGACCACTTCTTCAAACTTCAAGGAATTTGTATTACTACCTATGGCCACAACTAGACTATCCCACGAGTCTGGTAAAGAACACAACAAACTGATACATTTATCTTCATCTGAAATTTTAATCTCAACAAATACTAACTGACTTACCACAGTATTGAAGGCATTCAAATGCTCTACCACCGAGTCTCCATCTCTCATCCTCAGGTTATACAGCTTCTTTCTCAGGAATAGTTTATTTACCAGGGGCTTAGACTAATACAAATTCCCACCTTTTCCCATAAATCCTTGGTTGTAGCTTCCTTTGACACATTCAATAATACTGAATCGGAGAGACACAGTCGGATTGTGCTCTTTTCCTTTCGATCCAACTTTTTCCAGTCATCTACAAAAGTTCCTGTAGGTACAGTACCTGGATCTACCGTGATCCACTGATCTTTGTCCACCAACAGATCTTCCATATTGAGCTTCCACAGCTCAAAACTTTTCCCATTAAACTTCTTGATCTCCATCTTCGAATTGCTTGCCATTTCTTTTCTCCTGAAAAACAATACCGCAGATCTCCCACTATAACAAGGCTTATCATAGTCTCGAGCCAAACCCTTGACCAAAAAGGCATCCCCTTGAAGCCAATAAAGCTTTGATACCAAATGTTGGTAGTATGGTTGTCGTTACACCAAAACCCACATGTGATTGGTAAACTCACCACCGCAAGATTTCAAGGATCCATGATAGGTGATTAGTCCCTTGTCATGATACACACGTGGAGCGTTGAATACTTGCAATTTTGTGCAACACCTATGGCCATGATATTGGATTCATTTCCAGAATCTGACCTTAGATCCTGATGAGCTGATGCAACAATATTTTGCTTCCCTTTATCCTTGAATTTCTTAGTTCGTAGACCTGGATGCAACTTTGAACACTATGATTCCTCATGTCCCTTTTTCTTACAATGAAAACATGTAAGTCCTCCAACACTATGGATGCAACTTCCAACACTATGATTCCTCATGTCCCTTTTTCTTACAGTGGGAACCTATAATTTATAATTTATAAATTACATTATAAATTACATTAGTCCATTTTTTTACCAATTTGTCTTAGTAGTGAACTTAAAATTAGATTATTGTTATTATTAGTTGAATTTTGAAAACTCTCTTTTAAAAATATTTTGAGAATACACTTTCAAATTTTTCAAATTTATTATTATTAATTATTTAAATTAGTAGTTTAAAAATATATTACATCTATAAATAAAAAAATTAATAACTAAAAATATGTTTCCTATATTTTAAACTATAATTTATATAAAAATGATTACTTATTCTTTTATAATTATAATTATATATTTATAACATAATTAAATAATTCTAAATTAAATATAAATGTTTTGAACTACTAACCTTATTCTACTGAAGCATACTTATTATGTATTTATGATATAATTAAATAATTCTAAGTAAAAACATAAACTGTAAAAACATGTTTGAAATTGAGAAATATAAAAAGCATGGATGATTTTAAGGATGGAAATTTATTTTAATAAATTTTTAGCTATTTTTAAGGTAAAATAATTTTATCCTTTAGAATTTGAGCGAATCATTTTTAGAATAACGAATCTTTTTTTGGTAAAAACTATTAAAAATTAACCCATAAGAGAAATTTAACCCCTAAACTATTATTTACATAAATATAGATATAATATGATCAATATTATAATTTAGTTATATATTTAAAAATCATATAATAAATATATAGAAAATAAACTTTATGTAAGTTATTTCAAATATATTATTTTAAACATTCAATAACCATTAGGACCAAACATACTCATATATTAATCTTCAATCTTACCAATTGTACAAAAAGTGGGGATGACTCTCCACTCAATCGTCAAACTTGATACTTTAATTTTGAGCATTAGGTCTTTAGCGTTGTCCTCTCTATAGCTAAACCAAAAAGAGATGTCATTTTCTCCTTATTTCCCCTCTTTATATAGAATCCAAGAATTGATTCCTAAGATCCACTTGAATTCTTTATTATTTTATTACCCCAATTATTTATTTTTAAGTACTTAGTAGAATTCCTTATTATTTATTTAATTATCCATTTAATTATTATAATTCCTTATTATCTATTTAATTATTGTAATTCCTTATTATTTATTTATTTATCCATTTAATAATAATAAACATGAGAATAATTCTTTAGGATATTTGTTATTATTATTTATTTAATTGAATAATAATAATAAATAATAATTATCCATTTAATTATTATAATTCCTTATTATCTATTTAATTATCCATTTAATTATTGTAATTCCTTATTATTTATTTATTTATCCATTTAATAATAATAAACATGAGAATAATTCTTTAGGATATTTGTTATTATTATTTATTTAATTGAATAATAATAATATTGAATAATAAATTTGGTTAATACTTTTATACTTTTATAATGAATTTAAATTTTAATGTTCAAACTTTTAGAGATTAATAAAAGATAAAGTTATCTAAAAAAATAGGGTATTATTATTATAATTTCAAACTATTATATTTAGAAAAAAAAAATAATTAAAAATTTAAAAATACTAATAATAAAGAATAAAATATGAATATATTTTGTAATATTTGATATTATTAAATGATGTTGTAAAAATTTTCATATTTTCAAAATAAATTTATTTAAAAATATAAAAAATATATATAGTTTTTATTTAAGAATATTATTAAACATATTTAAAAAATGTTTATTTAGATATATCTTAACCCTAAATTTATTAAGTGTAGAGAGTGATCAAATATCTTAAGGTGTAAATCTTTAATTTTTCCTAAATTTTACACTCTAAAAAAAGTTTCTACCTTGATATATTTGATCCCTCTCACTACTATAGATATATGGATCTCACTGCTATAAATCCAAAGTTAATATAAATCTGGTTTAATACATTAATATTAAAGTATTAAAAATATTAATATATATATTAAAATTTTTAATTTTTAAAATATATAATATATATGTAATGTAGCAACATATTTTTTTATTTATTATTATTGTTATTTTAATAAGGACTATAAAGCATCTTTACATGTAATCAATAAATAATATCATAATTATGCTGGACAAATAGTCTAAACAAAAGTCTCCCCACATAAACATATATTACAATATTAAATAATTAATAATCATGGCATTATTTTGATGATGTTTTAATTGAAGTTAGGAGAAATCAAAATAAAACAAATATATATATATGGAATCTTCTTATTTTCTATTAATGTTTTAATGTTTTATTATTATTTATTAAGTTATGTTATATGAACATCTCCCCATATAAAATGCTTTTGGTAATAAAAAAATTCATAAATTAAAATACATANAAATGAGTTGTTAAGGGTGTTGTGATTATTAAGGGTGTTGTGATATAGTGGGTGGCCCAAAAAAAGCAAGCCTCCACTAATCATTATAGTGATAGTAGCGTTGTGGTGGTTGAACAAATGTGATCTGTAGAATACCCCCATTTCGATGATCTTCTGGTAATGGAGAGGGTATCACATCTACTTACAATTGGCACACAATCAAGTTTGAGTTATAATGACTTAATAAAATTATCATGATGTTGATAATATTTTTTATTGGGTTTATTATGATATTGATAATCTTGAGGAGGGGATCACATCTACTTACAATTAGCACACCCTTAGATAAGTTTGATTTATAATGATCTAAAAAATTATCGTGATCGAGTTTGAATCATGATAATGATAACCTAATAATATAATCATATATAACCTAATAACGATCGTTATCTTATTCTTATAATTATACATATAGAATAGATAGAGTGATCTAAACAATGTGTTACTCTTTACTCATACCCACCTACATGGAGATATGATGCTTTGTAGAAACGTCACCACCTTTGGGCCACTTTACACACTAACCGATCATAATGCCTTTTCATAAAAACTTTAAAATATATATTTTAAATATTTTAAGATTTTGTCTTTTCAAAACAAATAAATTATTTTAAAAAAATTAAAAACCATTTATTTTATTTTAAATATTTTTTATTTTTATAAATTAATTAATTGTTTTATATTTTATATTTTAAAATGTAATTAAAGAAATGCCGCTGAAATCCCAAAACAGATGGAACACCTTGATTAGCAGTAGGCAGAACCCGATTGGATGACTGCGTCGATCCTAAATATGCTTCAGTTTTAGCACCAATATTATACGATGAGTCCTTTGCTCTTTATATCTTCCCGTTGATTTCTTTATTGATTGATAAGGAGAGGGTGAATGATTCTCAAGGCCAACTAGAAGTATTATTGAAATCAGGAAGAGCTATTGAAATCGGGGAAGTCCGCGTGAAAATGTGAAGGGTAAACATATAATTTATATTTATTTTTTGTAATTAAAAATAAATAAATTTAAGTACAGTTTGAAAAATAAGTATTGATCTTCCATCAAGCCACTCAAGTTTTCTTACATAACATTTTAAACAAATAATAAGAATATTTTTTCTTTATAATAATTTTATTTTTAAAATCATAAATAAAATATTATTTTATTTTATTTTTTATATTTATTAACTAATTTTTACCATGTTATTTTTAAAATTCATAAATAAAATACAATTTTATTTTATTTTTTATATTTATTAACTAATTTATTACTATGTTATTTTCTAATTACATTGTTTATATTATGTTTTTCTTTTTTAAAGTGGTTTATTGTATATATTGTGTATAGAGGAAATGTCATACACTGAAAAGTGTTTTCATGTCAATTTATGGAAAAAGGTCAGCAAGACATAGAACATTTTGGCCTACCCATGGGGAAATTAGGACATAGTGATATAGTCAGAGATAGGAAAATAAATAATGTCTAAAAAGTAGTTGAAAGGCTTACTCCAAAAACACTAAGACTATACTTGACTATATAACTATTATAGCAAGGCTGAGGTTTACTAAAACAAAAAGTGAAATCAGACATGGACATCATGCCATAGGAACCTAGTTGTGGGCCAGAGAAGACCCTTCCCCCATCATCGAGGAACCTTCCTGGGTAAGTTGAATATCTTCACCCTGCTTCTTCATCAACCACGAGCATAGAGTAAAAGACATATAGTTTTTCTTCTCCAATGCATTCAAGTATTGCTTAAATTCCTTTAACTTATGGGCTCAAATTTTATGTGGCCAGATGCATGGCGTCAAGGCTTGGTACATGTATCAAATCCTTATCTGTCACCTCAAACACCCAATCCATGGAGTGGTTATTTGCTTGGGCTAAACTCTTCCAACTCAATTTTAGAGAGTGGTCAAAAATAGTGCTACAATCATAATCTACCTTGACTGTAGTGTTGAACATGCCCTCAACAGCGAAACGATTAACTATTTTGTTGGATTATCTCTTAACATGTGAAGGAATGAGGGCTAGAATGCCTTGAACAGTATATTGAAGCTATTCTAAACTTTTTTCCAAATGCTAGTGCTAGGACAAATTACTTGGAGGGAAAACATTCTACAGTTGGGAGAGCATGTTGATGATGAGTTGAGATTTTGGAGTATTCTTCATTTTAGCAACCTTCATAGCATAGAGAAGAGCCCATAGCTCTGCAACATTTTTAGAGTTGATGCCTAGATTGCCTGCATAAAGTTGGAGAATTTAACCCTTCAACTCTTGAAAGATCCCACTACATCTTGTTGGGTTTGGATTTCCCTTTGAAGCTTCATAAAAATTGAGCTTTCCAAAGTCTTGAGCGGGAGGAGACCATGTAATGGGAAAGGTCTCTTTAGGGGGACTCAAATGAGTGTCTTTTAGGGACAAGGTGGGGTTGAAATCCCAATTGGAAAGAATAATCTTGTTTTAGTTTTTGCATTTGAAATCCTCCTTAGTCCTTGGAGATGATTATATTGTTTCTAGGATACATCTACGTATTCTTATCCATGTCAAGGACACTAGTTGTTTCTCATTCTTAAATATATGTTAGTTTCTATCTTTCCAAGTTTCCTAGAGGATGAAGCCTTGGAAAAGATCCCAAATCCTATTAAGAATTGGATTCAAAAAGACATGCCTACACCATGACGAGAGGGTGATCTTGATGTTATCTTTGTTACGATTTATTTGTCTACAGAGAGTGGTTCTCTAATACTAGAGGGTGGCACTAAAGAGACAAGTGTTCAAAATATGTTCTATAGATTTTGTAGCCTGTCTGCACATAATATAGAGACTCGAGCCCTCAAAACCTCTGTAAAACATCTGGTCCCAAGTGAATATTTTCCCATGATTTTTTAACCAAAGGAAGAGATTGACTTTCGACCATAAATTGGAAGTCCATATTTTAATCCATATATCATCAATAAGAGTTAATACATGTTTTGCCTCCAAATTATAGGCTTCCTTGCTATACTCCCGCCTATGTTTGTTTGAATCAGTTGAATATTTAATTCAACGATTGAGAAGTTCATATTTTAAAGACAAATAATTGAATCTATCGTTAAAGGGTAAATGATCTCGATTGATTTCTCAAGCTCCCGAATTTAAAGATGTCAAATGAGAATTCCATTTATTTTGAATAATTTATTATTATTACATGTTTCTTATTTTTTTGTTAACAGATAACACATCCAAAATTGAAGTTGAGCTACTAATTTCTATAAAAAAAAAAAAAAAATGTATAAAGAAATATGTCTTTTCACTAATAAGTATTCACAATGTGAATTTGAATACAAATTTGAGTAGTATTTTCTCTTTAAAAAAAGTAAAGCACTAATTTTAATGATGATGGAGTATGATTTCAAGATGTAATGTTTTATGATAAACATCTTTCAAATACATAAGATAGAGAGGGATTATATATATATATATATATATATATATATATATATATATATATATATATATATATATATATAATTGTGTAATATTTTTCGGCCCATTATATATATATCATAGTAGAATATTTTATCACCTTATTACTTATTAGAATATTTTATCACCTTATTATTTATTATTTAGTTTGTTTTATCAATACCTTGATTAAAAGATAAACTTAGACTAAAGAAGTATGTCTTATTATAATAATTTAATTATTTTATTCTTGGTAATCTCTTCTACTTATAATGTTGTAATATTATGCCACCCCGTTATTTAAAATCATCTTATACTACCTTGATTAAAAGCTGAATCATTAGACTTTGAGTGAAGAAATATGTCTTAAAATAATAATTTACTTATTTTAATTTACTTATTTATTTTAATATTGGGAATCTCTCCCCCACTGTCAAGAACAACATGTTCTTCAAATATGAATTAAGTAAACCAACAAACCTATATATATATATATATATATATATATATATATATATATATATATATATATATAATGAATATATAAATATTTCTATAAAATCAAAATATATACATTTATAATTAAAAAATAAAATTATTTTAAAAATTTATTATATTTATATTAATTTTTTTTTAAATTATCCCTCTTTGGAAATATGTAATATCATAAATAATAATATGTTAATAAATTCTTATAATAAAAATATTTATAAATAATAATATGTTTATGAATTCTTATAATAAAAAAATTATAATTCTTCCGTCGCCGTATCTTCCCAAAGATACAATATTCACTAAATGGTCGCCATATTAATTTTTTTAGAGGAATTATAACACTTTTCATTAAATGTGTTAAAACGTGAATAAAGTTTGTGGAAATAAAATATTTTAAAATAAAAATAGGACGTGGACAAAAATCTCATATTTATAAAATCTGTTAAAATAAATAAGTGGTCAATGTTTTATTGTTAATAACAAGTCTGGCATGATTTTCAGATTTTCCCAAAATTACATTATTCAGGATTATAGTGGAACATAATCCTCCCCAAAATTACAATAGTGAGGAACTCAAAATTACAATATTCAGGAATATAGTGGAACAATCTCCCCCAAATTACAATATTCGGGAATATTGTAATTTGTAATAACAAAATCTAAAAGTTGAGGATGTGTTTGTCCTTACCTGAACAAACAATGTGTAAAGATTTTGGTCATGATGTTGAGTAGACAAGTCCCAATAATGTTTCAAGTTGCAGTAAGATTTGATATCAAAAAGAAAAGAGACCCAAATCATTGCCGGATCTTAAAATCATGAAAAGCATAAAATCAGATTTGATATGGATCAGGAATAATTAGAAATTAACATCTGTTTATTTTAAGCATATTTAATTGAAATAATGCGGAAAGGAGAATTTACTCTCAAACTATATTTAGTTTCAATGTATCATTTAAGTGTGTACTCACACTTTTATAATTTTTATAAATAAAAAATAAATTTTTATTATTATTTAATAATATTATTATATTATTATTTAATTTTTACAAATATTAAATAAATTTTATTATTATTTAATAATAAAAAAAAATTGTAAGTAAGTATATATATAAAAAAACTTTGAAAGCCAAAAATTACAATATCGTCAAGTTTGTTGAGCACTGTAATTACTGAAGGGAAACCAATTCAGTTAGTCTTCTAAACCAAAACCCTAGATTCAGACATCAGTTTTAAACCTCTAGAACATAATCGTCCCGTGGGGAAATTGATTCGTCTGAGATTATGGACCTTCTAGGATTGACTTACGATAGACAAAAAGATAATTAACTGAAAGTACAATTGTCAAAATATAAACAAAACTAAAAACAAACCATGTAGTCTAACACATGTGCATATGTTGTGGCTCAGGCAGCCGATGTGTTGCATGCCATATTATCCAATGTAGGTGCTTGGAAAGTTGAAGCCGAGCCTGTTGTTGCGTTGTTCACTGCTGACATTTGGAGATCTGGAACCAAGACCGTCGCTGAGGTCGGTGGTGAACTGAGTGCTTGTTCTGTGGAGTGTCGAGAGCCATGCAGAGAGGAGAGCAGTTGCATAATTTGCATCCCCTTCTTGTCCATAATTTTTGGACGAAATCGTAGGTCGTCCACCTCCTTGAGAACCTCGAACACCAAGTCTTGCAGAATTGCAAGGCAATCTTAGAACTTTGCACGGGTGATGCAATCTGAGCAGGAGTGGGGTTGGTCCTAAGGTTTCTCCTAGTGGACGAAGGTGTCCTCCTCTGGAGACTAGACTGATGGTGAGTGCACTGGTGGTGGCGTAGGAGCTAAATTATCGGGCGAATTTGGTGAGACGACCAAGGTAGGTTGTGAGAAAGAGGTTGGGTCCGACAATGGCCCTGGGGAAAATCCCAGTGAGTTTCCTAGGAGGTCTAACCACTCAAATCAGCAATCCCAAGGTGAGGAAATATGTGGGAGGCCACTTTGTCTCTGAGATGATTGACTAGAGGAGGAGGGAGAAGAAGACGAATATATGTACAAACGTGTGGGGGCAGGTTGAGGTCGAATGGCCATGCACAACCTGTTTTGGTACCAGGTCGAGCCCCACTTGGATTTCCCCCATAGTCAAGGCATGGCCAAAGCAAGAAGAAGGTAAGCAGGCACATAGAAATGGCTATCGTAGCAGGTAAGCATTGGGGAGGAGTGCAGACCACGGGATGGGTCTGGTGAAAAGAGAAATAACTGAAGAACCCACCGAGGAGCATCATGGTATAAATAATGCTGAAGAGGGAGGATGCACATGCGTAGAGGTGACCACAATAATGGAGACTCCATAGATCGGACGAGGAAGTAGAGAAGAGTGCACTCGAAGCACTAATGGACGTTGGTAAGAGTGAAGGTTGTGTAAATTCATGGTGTGGGAGAAGAGAAGGTGCATGCACCAGTCACATAAATGATACTGCGCTAGCAGACACAGTCCTCTCTATATTAACACATGTTATCAATTAACACCCCATCCAAGGAATTATTATTTAATAATATTATTATTTTGAAACAAGAGGTGTTTTTTTTATGAGAAAAAAGTTTTTTAAATAATTTGAAAAGTTCATATGTACATAGAAGTATTTGGTTTAATAATTTATGTACCACATAAGAGAGTGTTGTCCTCATTTCAAGAGAAGGTATACCTCAAGTGATGCAGAGTGGAGCATCCCTCCTCGAAATATCATAGAATTCACACCAGTTCCACTTGCCCCGGTTCCTCACCAACTCGTCACCAATAATTTCTCCTCGTGGTGGTCAGACTTCTTATCATTTTTATTCTATGTAAAAACTCAACTTACCAAGACTTGATCTCTAAACCTATTTTCTCATTTGCTTACAGATCCAAGCAACAGATCAGAGAAAACGTCATGATCTAATACCACTGGTTAAAACCTAGCCTTCATAATAGAGTTATAAATAAAGAAATAGAGAACATAACATATTATACAATAGAGAAGAACAGAGAGGGAAGAATGATATATCTTTATTACTCAATCAATAGTAGAGAAATGGTTACAAGTTTCAATGAAACACTTGATGAGTTTTCATATTTAAATAGGAAATTCTCAAGCATTTTTCAAGTATAAGAAAAATCAAACAATTAAGAAACTAGCCATAAATTGTAAGTGATAAGTATGTGTTGTAACCACCCAACATATACTTTGATATCATTAAATATTTTTTTTTAAATATTTATATTCTCCTCTCTTTTTTATGATGTTTACGTGATTTAATTAAAGTTAAAAAAAAAAAACATTTATTGTCATAATTTTGTAAATAAAGTTATAAGAAAAACCATTTATTCTAATAATTTTGTAAATATTTAACTTTGATTAAGATATCACAATTTGTATTAAAAAAATAATATGCTTTGGATAAGAAGACATTTTAGTGGAATAGATACTTCAATCATGTTGAATTTTAAAAACTATAATTTTTTTTTGTCTTTTAATAATTAAAATGAGAATTGTAGTGGAATAGATACTTATGGTAAATTTTAAAAACTATAATTTTTTTTTTTCTTTTAATAATTAAAATGAGGATTGAATACTTAAAAATTAGAAAATTGATATTTTTTAAAAATATATAATGATTTTAATTACATTTAAATTGTTAAAAATTAAGTAGTGAAATTGTTTTTTTTCAAAATTTTATGAATTACATTATCATACTTTTATTTTTTTATCAATTTTGTTTAGTAGTGACTTTAAAATTAAATTATTATTAATTTAATTTTGAAAACTTACTTTTTAAAATATTTTAAGAATACACAAGAATACTGAAATTATTTTTTTGTTGTTTTGAATGGGAATAATATTTATTCCCTGCGGTTTTGAATGAGAATACTTCTCTGAGGTTTTGAATTTTTTTCTATGCGGTTTTGAATGGGAATAATATTTCTCCGTGGTTTTGAATGAGAATATTGTTTCTCAGGTTTTGAATTTATTTCTCATTTCTCTGTGGTTTTGAACGAGAATACTACTTCTCTACAGTTTTCAAATTATATATCTGCCATTTTAACGGGAATAATACTTCTCTCGTTGTTTTTTTTTGTTTTTTTTAAATGAGATATTTTATTTCTAAGACTATATATGTGAGGTTTTTAAGAATAATACTTCTCTTTGGTTTTTACCTTTTTTTACCCAGGTTGACTTCTCTACTGTTGAGCAATTGGACATCTGAAATGAGGTGAGTCATTTTTTACTTTGATTCAAATTAATTTTAAGTAAAGATATTTAAATATATTTTATTTACTATTTATTTTAAGTTTCATAAGTAAAAGTTGATTTGAGAGACAAAGTCAATCCATAATAATAATTGTCACATATTTTTTCTTTTCTTTTCAATATGAGCACTCCACCACCTATTCCAAAAACTCATCCTAACAAGGGGAGGCCCCCCAAAATCACCCTAGAAATTTGTTACGATTATATGGAATCAATAGAAAAAAGAAGGGAAGAGAGAGATGTCAAAATCCAAATAGAGTTATAAACATTAGAAAAATGGAGTGAAGAAAGGGACTTAAAACTCCAAATAGAGTTAAAGGCAATGATTTATAAAAAAATTAAAGATACCATTCAAACTCAAATAGAGGATAGATTCTTAGGGTTCAAGAGTGAATTACAGAAATGAAGGATAGAATTCAAGAAATGGAAAAACATAAACAATCAACCCAAGAAGGAGCGGCTGAAGAAAATCACAACTTGAGAGATAGGATTAAAGAGCTAGAAGAAAAACTAACCAACAATTTGACCCTCAATAATATGGAAAACAAATTGGATATCAAACCCATCAAAGAGGAAATGAATAAGCTAATCAAACTGGACCATGAGCGTAACAAAAGAGCCTTGAACCTCATAATTTTTGGTATAAAAGAACAACCAGAGGAGGATACACTAGCAATAGTAAAAGAAGAATTAAAAAATAAATCACAAATGAATACAACTTACATCTTAGAAACAAAGAGGCTAGGAAAAATAATTGATCATAAAGATAGGTTGATTTGTGTCAAAGTAAGTTGTAATGACCATAAATATAGCATACTTAGTAAATCTACGAGCTTAAAAGGGTCAAGAATATTTATAAATGAAGACCTCATTCCCGAAGACCAAGATGAATTAAGGAAGGAAGTTCGAAAGGTAAAAGAAGCCAGGAAATAAGGAAAATGGGCAACGAAAAGCTATTGTTAGGGATAGATACGAGAAGGATAATAATAAATAGGAATTTGGGACACTCGGTATCCTTTTCTAGAATTGTCATGGCTTTCCATGGTGCAAAGGTCCTATGATAAGTTGGATCCCGAGGGATATTGATATTATCTGTCTAGTTGAAACTTGTGAGCATGAGGAGTCTAAGATCCCTAACATGGAAGGATTTGTCTTGTGGTAGGCATGGAACAAAAAATCCCACCGTAGAGGGATAGGTGGCATAGCTTGTTATATTAGAAAGAGCATTTCTCCTCACATTCAACTTCATAAGATTGACCCTCTTAATCAATACATTTGGATAGAAATTTCAGACACCAATGCTAAAAATATGTATATAGAAATTTGTTATTTTGCACCTATTAATTCTACTTTTTATAAGAAAAATAATCTAGATAAAAATTGTCCCTATAATAATTTAGAACAAGATATTTATAATTTGAAAAATGAAGGTAATATCCTCCTACTATGAGACTTTATTCCTAGGATTGCAACTAAACAAGCTACTCTTTTAAGTAATGACTCCAAACATAATCCTTTTATGGCTAGATGAGGACCTTGTTTTATCTAATAGCTACAAAAGAAGACCTGAAAACCTAATTGAGAATTTGTTTGGTACTGAGTTGGTCAAGCTCTGCAGCTCTCAAGACCTAATAATTTGCAATGGAGCAATGAAGTGGCCAAACTCCAACCACCTGACTTGTATTCACGAGCCAGGTAGTAGTGTTGTAGATTATGTGATATCTATAATCTGATATCCATGTTTCCAACCAAATAGCAACTTTTGACCTTTTAAATGACCATGAGCTTGACTCTGATCATAAACCTTTAACCCTAATTCTAAAATTTTCCATGCATAGGAGCACCAATGAAGAGAATTCTAAAAATCAAAGGAATTTGCGCTTTGACAAAAGTAAGTTTGACATTTTCTTAAAGGATTTAACTAGTAAATTAAACCTCCTAACTTATAAGGACAACATTGAAGAACTCTATCATAATTTTACAACTACCCTTTTCACTTATGTTAACAAGTTCTCTTTCGATGTGTCCAATAAAAGGATAATAGAACAACCAACCCTTGGTATGATAAAGAATGTAAAATTGCTAGGAAATCCATTAGGGATGCTTCTAATGAGTCCTTAAAAATTGATAAGATCAATACGTACAAAGCTCTAATTAAAAGGGGAAAAAAACACTATATCAATAAAAGGCAGGAGCAACTTTCACAACTATACAAGTTGGATCCTAAGAAGTTCTAGAGCCAATTTCTAAAATGCAATACTAACTAAATTAATTGGATTCCCTTAAGGGATTGGAATTCCTACCTTAAAAGTCTTTACGAGTTCCTTAATTCCATGGACACCATTCCTATTGTCCCTACAAAGGAAGAATTTTTTTCTTTATATCACATAGAGTTCGGGGTTAAGCATATTGCAAATGGGAAAGCTAAGGAAATTGAAGGCTACCAAGCTGAAATTTTTAAAATCGGAGATTCAATCCTTATCCCTCACATACACAAGCTCTTCAATTTAACAGTCAAGCAGGGCTTCCCTAAACCCTGGACGCAAAGACTTATGTTTTTGTTTTTAAAAATGGGGATAGAAACATTCCCTCTAATTATAGGACCATTATGATTAGCCCGATTTTAGCCAAGCTTTATGGAATTATTTTGGAAAAGAATATTAGCCTTTGGCTAGAAAGTCACGATAAAAGAGCTAAAGGCCATGTTGGTTTTAGGAGATATCATTCAATTGTGGACCATATTGTTACCTTTAGGATCATTGCAGAGGATTTTCGCAGTACTAAAACCAATCTTTTTTGTTTTTTGTTGACTTTATAAAATCTTTTGACATGGTTCCTTGGAAAAACCTTTGGAATTGGTTGGAAGAGATAAAAGTGCCTCTTGAGTTGGGGGTTGCTGCAATAAGGATGTATGAGAAAGTTATTGCTAAGTTTAAAAACATTGAGGTCTGCTCAAAAGAGATTAACTGCAATATCAGAGTCAAACAAGGTTGTCCCTTGCTCCCTGCCTTTTTTGGCATATACATTGACAAGTTAGAAGAATGCTTTGAAAAAACAGGTTGTGTCGGCCCTACTCTCACTGGTATAGTAATCAATATTCTTATTTATGCCGATGATGTCGTTCTTATGGCAAGGAGTCCCCCTAATCTTGAAAACCAACTAAGAATCCTTAAAGATTTTTTCTCCAATATGGGTATGACTATTAATACTGATAAGACTAAAGTCATGATTATTAAATCCAATAATATCCCTTATGATACTGTTGTATATGAAAACAAAAACTTGTAGGAAGTGACTTCATACAAATATCTTGGAATTGATATTCACCACAAGCTCAATTGGAATTAGCATTGAGAAAAGGATTATTGGGGGATGAAAAGCTTAGTATGGGCTTGAAAACTATTGTAAATTAGTTTATCTTTGGAGTTGGGATAAGAAGAAACTCCTCTTTCAAAATATTGATACACCTATTATTCTTTATGCATGTGAAGTCTGGGGTTGTAGTATCTCTCGTGAATCCTGGAGAAAGATAGAGAAAATACAAAATAATTTTATAACCTAGAATCTCAAAATTAAACGAAATACACCCTATCCCATCCTCCTCTTAGAAACAAGCCTCTCGCGCATTGAGAGCATGGATATGACTAGATACCTAATGTATAAGAAAAAGATAAACAACATGGAAGACAAGAGGCTACCTAAAATTGCTTCAAAATCAAGTCATAACTACCACCGACTCAAGTGAGGATGTCATAAAGATGCCCGGTCTTGGCTAAACTATTGGGGAATCATGGAAGAAACCATTTTGCAGAATAACGATACTGTCAAAAAAAATGTCAAATCAAAATTTAAGGAGAAAATGTGGTGTGATAAAGAGTTAGAGGAAAGAATAAAATTAACGTATTATAAAGATGTAATCAACCCTAATCTATAAGAGCAAAATTATCTATCTAGTTTGTCAAGTGTAAAGAAAAAAATAAGCATTTCTAAGATAAGAACAAATTTTCATGAGCTCCATAGTGAAACTGGGCATTGGTCAATTCCTAAAATTCCATGGGATGAAAGAGTGTGTCACCTTTGTGACACTAAAAATGTTGAAGATGAAAAGAACTTTCTCTTAGATTGTCTAGCCTATACCCATATTAGATCTCATTTTCAAAATATTTATCACACTACCAACCTTCCTAACCTCTTAACTCAACAAAAGTATGGTGATCTTGGAAATCTTCTCTTAATGTTTTTCAAGCACAGAAACAAAATTCTAAAGAATCACAAGTAATCACTTACCCTCTTAAGGTCTGATAGACCAATTCGGTCTTAGTGGACGTTAATAATCATCATCATCATCATCATTAATTATTTAAATTAATGGTTTAAAATTATATTACATTTATAACGAAAAAATAATAATTAAAATGTTTTTCCTATATTTTAAACTATAATTTATATATAAAAAAATGATTACTTGATTAATTTTTAAAAATATATATTTATGACATAATTAAATAATTTTAAATAATATATAAATGCTTTGAACTACTAACTTTATTCCTGTAAAAACATGTTTGAAATTGAGAAATCTCAAAACCAGGGATGATTTTAAGGATGCAAATTTATTTTAAAATGTAGAAACCTTGGCAAATATTACTACCCCTTCATATGCCAACTATAAAATGGTTGGCTATATTTTTGTATATTTATAAGAATTTTATATAGTTTGTATAAATTTTTGGTGATTTTTAAGGTAAAATAATTTTATCTTTTAGAATTTGGGCTAAATCATTTTTAAAATAGTGAATTTTTTTGGGGAAAAACCATGGAAAATTATCCCATGAACTAAATTTAGCCCCTAAAATATTATTGACATAAATATTGTTATAATATTATCAATATTTTGTTTTAGTTATATATTTAAAAATCATATAATAAATATATAGAAAATAAACTTTATGTAAGTTATTTCAAATATCGGATAAACTATTTTAAACATTCAATATCTATTAGGACCAAATGTACTCATACATTAATCTTCGATCTTACCAATCTTAACAAAAAGTGGGGAATGACTCTCCACTCAATCGTCTCACTTGATACTTTAATTTTGAACACTATGTCCCCCTTGAGACTTCAATCCACTACTATGCCAACAATTCTTTAGCCTTGTCATCTCTATAGTTGAACCAGATAGAGGTCCCATTTTCTCCTTATTTCCCCAAGAACTTGATTCTTAGGATCCACTTGAATTCTTTATTATTTTATTTCCCCAATTATTTATTTTTAAGTACTTATTATAATTTCTTATTATTTATTTCTTTATCCATTTAATTATTATAATTCTTAATTATTTTTTTATTTATCCATTTAATTGATGATGATGATTAACGTCTACTAACACCTAATTGGCCTATCGAAACTTAAGAGGGTAAGTGATTACTTGTGATTCTTTAGAATTTTTTTTCTGTGCTCGAAAAGTATTAAGAGAAGCTTTCCAAAATCACCATACTTTTGTTGAATTAAGAGGTTAGGAAGGTTGGTAGTGTGATCAATATTTTGAAAATGAGATCTAATATGGGTATAGGCTGGAAAATATAAGAGAAAGTGTTTTTCATCTTCAACCTTCTTAGTGTCACAAAAGTGACACACTCTTTCATCCCATGGCATTTTAGGAATTGACCAACGCCCAGTTTCACTATGGAGCTCGCGAGAATTTGTTCTTATCTTAGCAATGCTTATTTCTTCCATGATTCCCCAATAGTTTAACCAAGACCGAGCGTCTTTATAATAAAATGAGAATAATCCCTCACCATATTTTTTGTTATTATTAAATTCCTTATTATTTATTTATTTATCCATTTAATTATTATAATTCCTTATTATTTATTTATTTATCCATTTAATAATAATAAAATGAAAATAATTCCTTACCATATTTATTATTATTATTAAATCCCTTATTATTTATTTATTTATCCATTTAATTATTATAATTCCTTATTATTTATTTATTTATCCATTTAATAATAATAAATATTATTTATTTATTTATCCATTTAATAATAATAAAATGAGAATAATCTCTTCCCGTATTTGTTATTATTATTTGTTTATTTGAATAATAATAATAATAACATTGAAGAACAACTTTGGTTTATACTTTTATAATGAATTTAAATTTTAAAGTTCAAACTTTTAGAGATTAATAAAAGATAAAATATAAATATATTGTTTGGGTTTACACTTTTATAATGAATTTAAATTTCAATGTTTAAAACTTTAATAAAATATAAAATATAAATATATTGTTTGGTGGTGACCTTAATTATAAGTTATTATTATTATTTCAAACTATTATATTTTCAAAATAAATTTAATTAAAAATTTTAAAAATATTAATAGTAAAGAATAAAATAAAAATATATTTTGTAATATTTGATATTATTAAATGATGTTGTAAAAGATTTTAATTTTCAAATTAAATTTCAAAAAAAAACTAATTTGAATGATTTATTTTATGTTATTTAATATATAGTTTTTATCTAAAAATATTATTAAACACATTTGAAAAATATTTATTTAGATCCATCTTAATCCCGAATTTATTAAGTGCCGAGAGTGATCAAATATCTCAAGGTGCAAACCTTTAACCTTTCCTAAGTTTTGTACTCTAAAAAATGTTTCCACCTTGAAATATTTGATCCCTCTCACTCCAAAGTTATTATGGATTTATGTTGGTTTAATACATTAATATTAAAGTATCATAAATATTAATATATTTTTAAATATATTAATATGTATTAAATATTTAATTTTTAATACCCCGGATGGGGTGCCACACAGCACAAAGTGGCCACATAACACAGGCCTGAGCCCAGCCATAAATATGGCAGGTTGGCTCCCATCCCCTCTCCATTAAATGGGAGCTCGCCATTACTACCCATCAAGAGGAGAATGACTACTCCCTCGCATGAGAAAAACGGCGACCATGGGATTCAGTGGATGGGAGACGTTAGTGGAAGGAGTCATGTCGCTCCTCTATGCTATTATCCCACAAGGCAGAAACTCATACCATTTCACCTTCGCCCTGCACCAAGACAACATCTTTGAGTTCTAGAGCAACCACCAGAGGACATCTTGCACGATAACATTATGCATAGTCTCCTCTATGTTGAGGAAAATAGGCAGGTTGATTCATGACCCTTCCTGACATAGCTTCGTCGAACGATAGAGGAGGAGGAAACAACTCGAGCGGGAACTCTCCATAGCCCGCACTCAGTGCACTCATGTTTCACTCAACAGAGAGAAGGACAGGTTGCCTCCAATGGAATATGCGGATGAAGTGATCCTGGAGGAACCTTTACAGTTCCCTCCGGAATCCCTCCTCTTCACCGTGCATGGTAATTAGTAGCCCCCAAGCCACTGCTCGGCGAAAGCCATTGCACCAACCATAGACAGGCCTGCGTGGGAGGCTCACACTTGCATCATGGAGGAGGCAAAGGAGGCTTATACCTGCATCATGGAGGAGGAATTCCTCCACCTTGACTCCCAGGATTCCTCGCTTCCAGGTGACCTCAAATTTTCAAATGCAGCAGAGGAGTACAAGGAGCTCAGGAGGAAGGATAATTTTGGGACAAAAAAATACAGGGATGGCGCATAGGAGGCTACATGCAAGGTGATCGGTGGTATGATGGTGGAGGGTGGACCGATCCTAGAGCCACCACCAATCATGATAATCCTGGAACCATGGCTAGACCCCCCACCCTTCTTCCACCCAAAAAAAATGGTGTTAGTGTTCGAGCTTCACAACCAGATGGTGGATCAGAGCCACCACGACATACTCATGTATCAACACATCGACATGTTATATGAGGCATACTCAAATGCACCAGCTGGGAAAAAATGTCTGACATGTGAAAGGCATTTTTTGTTGGATACTCGGAGTGGGCCTCACAACGAGGATCCCAATGATGCAACATCCTATGCTAACAGGTAATTCCATGGATTGGAGTTGAGTCTGGTTTTGGTTTCCAATTTCCTTCTCAGATGCTAATTTGATTTCCATTTCAATGTCCAGTTTTATTTTGAATTTAGTTTCATTTCCAGTTTCACTTCTAATTAATGGTGTAAAGACTATAGTCCACCACCTGTTGTTATCAGACTGATCGGTAAGTGTGGACACAAACAGATCTCCCTCATTTCACCACAAAACTAGAACAAAACAAGACAAGATAGAAAACTTTCCCTAAGTTTCAATTCTTAAGCATACTAACTAACAAGAGATAAATGACATACCTTTTAAATGTCATTTGTCCTCTCTAGTGTCATCCTCGCTCCATTCCAAGGCTTATGGGATGTTGACCTTCTAAAAAATACACAAGCCAATGAAGTGAAAGAAACAATGTATACTCAACAAAACCTATGTATGTGATCAAGGAATAATACAATAAAATAAGACCAATTTTATGGGAAAGAAATATATCATTGTATTAAATATATGAAAAGGATAATACAACCAATGCCTTGATGTTGTAAGGTCCCTTACAACAGTTCCTTTCTTCCCACATACTTCTTCTCCAAGGATTTTGATACTGTAAGTTTGTGGTACTAACAATCTATCTTGACAACATAAATCAGAAGTCTATCAAAACTCATCAAGCTCCAAGCTAACTTCAAAAAACCCGATCAAGCTAACTTTGCCAATGAGAACTCCTCTCCTTTTATAAGTTGTAAAGGATAGGGTGAGGAGATTAGGATGATACCAAGAGATCAGGTATGAAACTTATATCCAAACCGATCAGAGGCCAACATCCCTCGAAGCTTCTCTTCTAGAATAATCGAGAAGATGCTCTTTTTCCTTCGTACAAAAATTACCACACCCTTAAAACTGAGTAGACTACGATGACATCGCAGGCCACTATGGTGAAACCTGTGAAGATAATAGATCATCGCACCCTTAACACTAAGAAAGGTGCGGCGATCCTTTTTTATAAGGTTTTTACAAAGGAAAATATGACTTTCATCTTTCTGGGAAAATGTGTCTTCATTCTTCTTCAGGGATTAAGGCAACTGATCCTTCTAAAGACAAAGGATAGGTTTACATCATTAACGGCCATAGGAGTGATGAAAATAATGTGTAACACCTGCCCTTGTTTCCTATTGGAAGGGAAGATGGAGGACCACCATTTTTTGACTTGGACACCATAGTCTGCCACCTGTCTCTATTTCTGCTAACTCAGCGGAACAGGTGGTAGGCAGTCGACATGTGTTATTTTGTATCTGACAAGTTTTAATAGAAAATGGCCTTTTTTATTTACAATATATATATATATATATATATATATAATTAATGGAGCCAACATAAAAAAATAAAAAAATAAATAATTATTTATTATTATTATTTTAATAAGGGCTATAGAGTAGTGCATTTCACATTACAATATAAAATAATTAATAACCACAACATTGTTTTGGTGATGTCTTAATTTTACAACAGTACCCATTCCACTTCTATTAACAAGTTCTCTTTCGAGGTGTCCTATCAAACGAATAATAGAATGACCATCACTTGGTTTGATAAAGAATGTAAAATTGTTAGGAAAGTCTTTAGGGATGCTTCTAATGAGTCATTGAAACTCGATAAGATTAATACATACAAAGCCATAATTAAAAGGAATAAATGGACTATATCAATAAAAGGCAAGAGCAACTTTTACAACTATATAAGTTGGATCCTAAGAAGTTCTGGAGCCAAATTCTAAACCACAATAAAAAAGAAAATAATAGGATTCCCTTAAGAGACAAAAATTTCTACCTTAAAAGTCTTTATGATTTCCCTAATGCCATGGACACCATTCCTATTATCCCTACAAAGGAATATGTTTTTTCTTTAGATGACATAGATTTTGGTGTTAAGCGGCTTGCAAATGGTAAATCTAAGGACATTGAAGGCTACCAAGCTGAAATTATTAAAATCGAAGGAAAATCCTTATCCCTCATATACACAAGATCTTCAATTTAGCATTCAAGCAAGGCTTACCTAAACCCTGGACAAAAAGTCGCATTCTTCCTATTTTTTAAAATCAGGATAGAAACATTCCCTCTAATGATAGAAGCATTATGATTAGCTTGATTTTAGCCAAGCTTTATGGAATTATTTTGGAAAAGAAGATTAGCCTTTGGCTAGAAATTCATGGTAAAAGAGCTAAAGTCCAGGTCGGGTTTAGGAGATATCATTCAACTTTGGACCCTCATGTTACCATTAGGATCATTGCATATGAGTTTTGCAATATTAAAACCAATCTTTTTTGTTGTTTTGTTGACTTTAGAAAAACATTTGACATGGTTCCTAGCAAAAACCTTTGGAATAGGTTGGAAGAGATAAAAGTGCCTCTCAAGTTGAGGGATGTTGTAATAAGAATGTATGAGAACGTTATTTCTAATTTAAAAAACACTTAGGACTGGTCAAAAGAGATTAACTGCAATATCAAAGTCAAACAAGGTTGTCCCTTTTCCCCTACCCTTTTTGGCATATACATTGACAAGTTAGAATATTGCTTGGAAACAGTAGGTTGTGTCGACCCTACTCTCACTCGTATAGTCATCAAACTTCTTCTTTATGTCGATGATATCATTCTTATGGAAAGGAGTCCCCATGATCTTGAAAACCACCTAAGAATCCTCAAGGAGTTTTTCTCCAATATGGGTATGAGTGTTAATACTGGTAAGACTGGTATTAAATCCAATAATATCCCTTATGATGCCTTCGTATATGAGAACAACAACTTGGAGGAAGTGACTTCATACAAATATCTTGGAATTCATATTCACCACAAGCTCAATTGGAATTATAGCATTGAGAAAAGGATTATTGGGGGATGGAAAGCTTATTATGGGCTTGAAAACAAATGTAAATTATTTGATCTTTGGAGTTGGGATAAGAAGAAACTCCTCTTTGTGACTCTTTTTATACTTGTTATTATTTATGGATGTGAATTATGGGGATGTAGTATCTCTTGTGAATCTTGGAGAAAGATAGAGAAAATACAAAAGAATTTTTTATCCTATAATCTCAAAATTAAAGGAAATACTCCTTGTCCCATCCTCCTCTTAGAAACATGGCTCTCCCCCATTGAGAGCATGGCTATGAATAGACACCTAATGTATAAGAACAAGTTAAACAACATGGAATACAAGAGGATTCCTAAAATTGCTTCAAAATCGATTCATAACCACCATTGACTCAAGTGAGGATGGCATAAAGATAATTGGTCTTGGATTAACTATTGGGGAATCATGGAAGACACCATTTTGCAGAATTAAGATACTATTAAAAAAAATGTTAACTCAAAATTTAAGGAGAAAATGTGGTGTGATAAAGAGATAGAGGAAAAAAGAACATTAAGATATTATAAGGATGTAATCAACCCTAATCTAGAAGATCAAAATTATTTATATGTTTTTCTATGTGTAAAGAAAAAATAAGCATTGCTAAGATAAGAACAAATTCTCATGAGCTCCATAGTGAAACTGGACATTGGTTAATTCCTAAAACACCATGGGATGAAAGAGTGTGTCACCTCTGTGACACTAAGAAGGTTGAAGATGAAAATCACTGTCTCTTAGATTGTCCAGCCTATACCCATATTAGATCTCATTTTCAAAATATTTGTCACACTAACAACCTTCCTAACCTCTTAACTCAACAAAAGCATGGTGATCTTGGGAAGCTTCTCTTAATGTTGTTCGAGCATAGAAACAAAATTATAAAGAATCGCAAGTAATCACTTACCCTCTTAAGTTTCGATAGACCAATTCGGTCTTAGTGGATGTTAATCATCATCATCATCATTATATATATATTAAATGGAGCCTACATAACTTTTCTGTTATTTTTTATAACTATTTTAATGTTTTGATATTATTTAATGTGTTATGTTACATGAACATCTCCCCCATGTAGAGTGTCTCTGGTCGTAACAAATCCAATAAATTAAAATACATCTCCCGCATTTTGATTATATTCTTACAATGGAGAAGAGATCACATATACTTACAATTGGCACACCCTTGGATCAAGTTTGAATTATGATGACCTAATAAAATTATCATGATGTTGATGATCTTCTTGTAATAGGATTATCATGATGTTGGTGGTCTTATTGTAATGGAGAGGGGATCACATAGACTTACAATTAGCACACCCTTGGGTCAAGTTTGAATTATTATGACGTAATAAAATTATCATGATTCAAACTAACGTAATAATATAATCATATGTAATCAATTATACATAAAATTATCATAATCGTACGTCGACAATACGACGAGCCCTTTGCTCTTTATAACATCTAGTTGATTTTTTTATTGATTGATAAGGAGAGGTTTGGTAATAGCAAAGTGAATGAATTCCTTCATAAGATTCTCAAGGCCAAATAGAAGTATTGATCGAAGGGATCTTGGAAGTCCGCGTGAAAATGTCAAGGGTAAGCATATAATTCATATTTATTTTTTCTAATTAAAAATAAATAAATTTAATTACACTTTGAAAATTAAAAATAAATAAATTTAATTACACTTTGAAAAATAAGTATTGATCTTTCCTCAAGCCACTCATGTTTTCTTACATATCATTTAGAATATTTTTTCTTATAATAATTTTATTTTAAAAAACGATAAATAAAATATTATTTTATTTTACTTTTCATATTTATTAACTAATTTTTACCATGTTATATTTTCTAATTATATTGTTTATATTTTTGTTTATTTTGAATGATATATTTTTAAGTCATTTATTCTATTGAGGAAATGTCATAGACTGAAAAGATTTGTCATGCTAATCTATAGAAAAAGTTCAGCAAGACATAGAATATCTTGGCCTACCCATGGGGAAACTAAGACTTAGTGATATAGTAAGAGATTAGAAAATAGATAATGTCCAAAAGTAGTTGAAAGACTTACTCCAAAAACACTAAGACGATAGTTGACTATATAATTATTATAGCAAGGTTAAGCTTTACTAAAACAAAAAGTCAAATCAGACATGGACATCATGCCATAGGAACGTGGTTGTGAGCCAGAGGAGACCCTTCCCCCTGTTAGAATTGCAAATGCGGAAAACATAATTCACATAAGACAATCAACAATCACGCAGATTAGAAACATAGATATTTCACGTGGTTCACCCAAACATTGGGCTACGCCTACCAAGAAGAGGTATCGGTTGTCTTATTATTCAAATCATTGAGACTACAAGATCTCTCATATCCTCACTCACATCCTCCCTTCTCATTTGCCTCTACGGGCTTACATGAATTTATATACATTTACACAAGAAATTGATTATTAAATGCATCCCTATCCATATTCTAACTTGGTCTATTTAGTTGCAACGAACACGGAATAATAGGATCCAAAACCATCCTTGGAGGAATTTGTTGTCACCAAATTCAACAATCTCCACCTTGAAAACAATTAACCTGATACCTTTCTCCTTCCTTTTGTTCATCATCTTTTCTGCAAGCCAAGAGAAGCCAATCACCATCGTAGCTTCTCTAATAGTACTGGTTTTGTGAACATGTATGCGCAATTATCTTTTGTATGCACTTTCTCTTTTATATGCGCAATTATCTTTTGTATGCACTTTCTTTAAAAATTATATGATCTCCATTGATTTTCCAAACTTCCAATTTAAAGATGTCAAATGAAAATTCCATTTATTTTGAATGATTTATTATTATTGCATGTTTTTTATTTTTTAATTAACCCCGAACACATCCAAAATTAAAGTTGAGCTACTAATTTTCATAAGAGAAAATATATAAAGAAATATGTCTTTGTACTCATAAGTATTCACAATGTCAAGTTGAATACAAATTTGAGTAATATTTTCTCTTTAAAAAGTAAAAAAACATTTTTAATAATGATGGACTATGATTTCAAGATGTAATGTTTTATGATAAACATACTTCAAATACATAAGATATAATAATATGTTTATCTTCCGTGGTCGCCATATCTTCCCAAAGATATGGAGATAAAAAAAACTTATGGTTCTTCCGTGGTCGCCATATCTTCCCAAAGATACAAATATTCACTAAATAGTGAAACGAATATAGGTTCAGGTATGGAATTAAAGGCAATTTTCCTGTAAAATATGTTTAATTTTTTATAAAAATTATCAACTTTTTTTCATTAAATGTATTAAAACGTGAATAGCAGTTGTGGAAATAAAATATTTTAAAATAAAAATAAGACGGGGATAAAAAAAACTCATATTTATAAAATCTTTTAAAATAAAAATAAAATGTAAGATGTGATCAATGTTTCATTATTAATAACAAGTCTTGCATGATTGCCAGATTTTACCAAAATTATAATATTCAGAAATCTCCCCAAAATTACAATACTCAGGAATAGTGGAACAAAATCTCCTCAACAATAATAAGTCTGGCATGATTGCCAGATTTTCCTAAAATTACAATATTCAGGATTATAGTGGAAGAAAATCTCCCAAAATTACAATATTCAAGAACCCAAAATTACAATATTCAGTAATATAGTGGAACAAAATCTCCCCAAAATTATAATATTTGGGAATATTGTAATTTTATGAAAAGGAAAAAGTTCACTTAACCAAGATTCTTTTATCCAATGGATACACCAACTTTCAAATTAACAAAATGTTTAGTTCAGCGTTCAAGCCTAAATAAAAAGACATTTCCTCCTCCCCTCTCTTAGCTCTCATTTGTCTACCCTATATCCATAGTACTATTGATCACATATCCAAAATTATCACTAAGAAAAACAGCATTCATCCCTTCATGGAATCTTATCATTCATCCCCTCTCTTATCATCCCCTCTCTTATTAAAGATAATTTGTTTCTCCTTCCACAAACTCCCCCTTCCCCTGTTTGTTTTTTCTCCTCAACTCTCTAAAGTAAAAAAATTCCACCCCACCCTTGACACGCGAGTCCTTATTATCCTTCATTATTTTTAAGTATTGCTGATTTTTCATCTTAATCTCATCATCATACCATTTAATTACTTTATTATTTATTATTTTTTTGTTATTTAATTATAATTTATTATCTTTTATGGTTAGTATCTTCTACTTTTAAAAATATCCCCTATCTCAAAGAAATCAATTGATCCTTTGTTTCTCTAATAAAAAAAAATTCCTCCTACTCTCATTTATTATTTTCACAACCGCAATTCATTATTAATTCCTTAGTTTCATTTAACAATTTTTTTTTATCTTCACATCGTTAATTTACATACCTTTACTCTTCATTATTAATAAAAAAAATTAGAGTGATTTCAATGGGTAATTTCAATGGCCAATTTTTGCCCACATATTTCTCCAACCTTCTTATTCTCATCTTATGCAGGAGCATCACCAACAAAGCACAAGCGAGAGACAACTGGGCGCATTAGCATGTATTTTGAAGCATTTTGGGGGGTTATGAACATCTTTAATGATCAAAGGTTAAGCCATCACATAAGATCGATGGGGAATGTATTTTGTTTTATGAATCAGATCGCAATACAGATCTGGAGCTTGTTCTTTTATCTGTCTGACTCGATATTCATTGTAATAGATGCTCAGTAGTTGATCGCATTTAATTATGATAGGATAGCGTAGAGTAGTTGGAGGGAAAGGCTCAAAGAGAACCTCTTTGTATAAAGCTTTGTAATATTGCCCAGTAGTTGTTGTTGATAGTTGTGGTTGGAAGGTTGTTGATAGAAGATAGTTGATTAATAGTGGATCTTGTGCTCTTATCTGTCTGAATTGATACTCATTGTAATAGATACTCAGTAGTTGATCGCATTTAATTTTGATAGGATAGTGTAGAGTAGTTGGAGGGAAAGGCTCAAAGAGCACCTGTTTGTATAAAGCTTTGTAATATTATCGAGTAGTTGTTGTTGATAGTTGTGGTTGGAAGGTTGTTGATAGAAGATAGTCGATTAACAGTGTTGAATGTATGTAAGTTTCAATTGGATGAATATAACAGAGATATATTGTCCCAAATGTGTGTTGTTTTGTTTCTATTTGAATGAGTAAATGGTAGGCCTTATGTTATTTTTCAAATCTCTATTATTTCTATTCTTGTATCCATGGTCGTATTTGATTTGTTGAATATATGAGTCACTGTGAAGAGTGAATACGTTTCAATTGTTTCTCTTCATTGAGTGAGTGCAAGGTGTGCATAGTGTCCACAAGGAGTGTGTGACTAAGTCTATTTTGACTCGGAAGATCAAAAGAGGTAACACGAAACTTATATATGCAAGGAGTGTATAGGATCCCGCAACGAGTGCGTGATAGAGTTTTCAGACTTGAAAGCTCAGGAGGAGTAGCGTAGTTTTATTCACAGAAGAGAGAAGTAGACGCAAGGAGTGCGAATCCATCCATGAGAAGTGAGTCATGGATGAAAGTCTATTGCAAGGTGTGCACAGATCAAGAATTCAACTAAGTGTCGAAAATATTGTTCGGAGGAACAAAGAAAAATCGAAGGAGTAAAGCTTGGGAGGAACGACAACAAAAATTATTCAAAGGAGAGAAGTCCCTAAAGTTTCAATCCAAGACACTAGACAAGATTCATTCCAGAGGGAGATGAATGATTCTAGACCATCATATCTAGTAAAGATGTGAGGAGAATAACTGTGGAGTGATTTGGTACTTCGGAGTTCAACAAGTTTGAAGACTTGACAAAAACAGAGTCACGAAGTCTGAAGTTGCGATCAAATCTCAGTCATTGATCACACGACGAGTACGTGGCAATGGATTAAGGAATTCAAGAATCAGAAGCTGGAAGTTTGGAGTGAGAAACTTAGAGTTTCGCGAAGTCTCAAAACCTGAACCTTAGTGGGGCTGGCGAATCTGAGGAGATGTGTGGCAGGAGTTCGGAGATTCGAAGTAGCGCATTTCAGGAAAAAGAGAAGGGAAAGTTCGGGAAATCCCTGAATCCTGAATCGTAAAGGGATAGACCCATGGTCATAGCCATGTTCAGTTGCGAAGGAGACCTGTGTGTGTGGGTAGAGTAGTTTTGGGTGCCTGTAGGGACCCAAGGAGTCGTTCTGACTCATCATTTCAACCGAGCCAAGACTGGGAGGTCGTGTAGCCTTTTGGAGGGAAGGGGGTTTGTGCCAGGACTAGTATTAGAGTGAGTACATAATTGACTTTTGTAGGGAAAGAAGTAAGCCGATATAATAAGGAGAAATATCATAAGCGTCATCACAATGCCGCCTAGAAGATGTGTTGAGCCACCTGTAGCCAACAAATCTATGGAAAGGGAGATGCGAGAATTATGTGTGAGGCTAGATGCCATGGAAATAACACAAAGAAGAGAGACTGGGGTTGGATACGTCAGCGAGGCAGAAATTGAAGAAGTAGAATTTGAAGAAGATGTAGCTAAAGATGCTACGGAAGAACGCCTGTTAAGAGCAGTTGTCAAATTAGGTTCCAAAGAAAAGATTGACATCCCTATGTATGAAGGAAATTTAGACACAGAAGAATTGCTTGATTGGATATGATAAATCGACAACTATTTTGACTATGAGGATGTTGAAGAGAAGAAAAAGGTAAGACATAATGTCACTAGACTGAAAGGCATGCAAAATTGTGGTGGGATGAACTACAGGCCAACAAGAGGAGTAAGGGAAAACAAAACATCAAGAGTTGGGATCGAATGGTAGCTAAGCTAAAGGAGAAATTCATACCCAAGGATTACCAGATAAGTCTGTTTTGGAGGATGCAAAACCTGAGACAGACAGGATTGACTATGAAGGAGTACACAGAGGAGTTCTACAAGTTAAACATTAGAGCTGGACAGAAAGAGAGATGAAGAGAAAGTTGTGAGATACATTAATGGCCTAAGATATGTTATCCAGGACTAAATCAGCATGGTGACAGTGAGGAAAGTAGATGAAGTGTATCAAATGGCGTTGAAGGCAGAAGAGAAGTTCGCTAGGAAGCAGACTCAACATAACAAAGGTTGAAGTTTGAACAAAGGCAAAGGAGTCTCCCAGGATAAAACAAAAGCCCAAGGATGAGGCGAATAAACCACATAATCAATCTGAGAGAGGAGGAAGTTCCCGCGGAAGGTAGGGTGGTGGTAGAAGCTCTTTTCCCATAGGAAGAGGAAGAGGAAAAGGAGGAGAAGTGAGATTTTATACCTGTGGAAAAACGAGGCATAGGTCTTGGGATTGTCCCGAGAGGAAGAAAGGAGGTGAAGCTCACATTTCAGAAGCACAGAAGAAATATGTTGAGGAAGAAGGTGCATAGGATGGAAGGTCCTTGATGATGAATAAGGTTCTTTTGAAGAAAGAGACAGAGACTGAAAAGCCAGCGCAAAGGAACAATTTGTTCAGGACAGCTTGCAAAATGAAAGACAAGGTTTGCAAGGTGATCATCGAGAGTGGGAGCACTGACAACTTAGTATCCATGAAGATGGTGGATAAGTTAGAGCTGGAGACAACTGCACATCTAATGTTGTATAAATCCTCATGGTTGCAGAAAGGACATCAAGTAACAGTAACTCAACAATGTCTGGCTGAATTCAAAATAGGAAGATATAGGGATGAGATTATGTGTGATGTGATCCCTATGGATGTCTATCATGTTTTGTTCGGAAGACCATGGCAGTATGAAATAAATGTTATCCATGATGGGATAAGAAACACCTATACTTTGGAGAATAATGGTAGGACACATGTTATTGCCAATTGAGGAGAAGAAGGTGAAGGATGAAGCCAGTGTGATCATACTTCTCATGAGTGGGAAGGAACTCTTGAATGAAGTAAAGAAGGAACAAGAGATGTAGTTTGTTGTAGTAAGGAAGCCAAGAGTTATCCTTACCAGTACTTTGATGGAATATTTCCCTAAGGAAGTTCAGGAAATCTTAGATAATTTCACTGATATAGTAGTGGATGAGTTATCAAACTCATTTCCACCTATCAGAAGAATCAGTCATCACATTGAATTGATACCAAGAGAAATCCTTCCGAATAAACCAGTGTATAGGTTGACACCTCAAGAGAATGAGGAAGTGAAGAGACAGGTTCAGGATCTGTTAGATAAAGGATTGGTCACAGAAATATTGATTCCATGTGCAGTGTCAACTGTATTGAGTCCAAAAAAGGATGGAAGATGGAGAATGTGTACAGACTCAAGGGCCATAAACAAGATCACCATTAGATACAGATTCCCATTACCAAGGATGGATGACTTAATGGATTGTCTGAGTGGAGATAACTATTTTTCAAAAATAGATTTGAAAAGTGGATATCATCAGATCAAAATGAGGGAAGGTGATGAGTGGAAGACAACATTCAAGACGAATGAGGGGTTTTATGAATGGCTTGTTATGCCGTTTGGCCTAACAAACAGCTCGAGTACTTTTATGAGGTTGATGAATGAAGTGTTGAAATATTTCATTGGTAAGTTCATAATTGCATATCTGGATGATATACTAGTATTTATAAAGACTAAGAAGGAGCACTTAAGACATTTAACATTGGTGATGAGGAGGTTGCAGCGAGAGAAGTTGTAATTAATCTAAAAAAGTCCTCTTTCATGAAGATGGAGCTCATATATTTGGTTTTTGTGATTTCTTCGAACAAATTGAAGATGGATCTCGAAAAGGTGAGAGAAATCAGAGAATGGCCATCACTGAAGAATATCGTTGAGGTAAGAATATTCCATGGATTAGCAAGTTTCTATCGGAAGTTCATCAGAAATTTTAGTGGGATTAGTGCTCAAATGATGGATATAGTAAAGAAAAGACACAAGTCTTTCAAATGGACAGAAGAGGCTAAGAAGAGCTTCAACATATTGAAGGAGAAGATAACTGAGCAACCGATTTTGGTTTTACCGGATTTCGGAAAGACATTTCAGGTAATATACAATAGGAGTGGACTTGCAATTGGAGCGATATTAAGTCAAGACAATAGAACTATTTCATATTTAAACGAGAAGTTGAATGAAGCTAAGAAGAAGAAGTACTCCACATATGACAAGGATTTGTATGCCATAATTCAAGCCTTGAAAAAATGGAGGCACTATCTCGTACCAAAGGAGTTTGTTTTGTATAGCGATAATCACGCTTTGCAATTCATAACCAGATAGGAGAAATTAAACCAGAGACGTGCTAAGTGGATAGAGTTTATGCAAAATTTCACTTTTGTCATTAAACATATTTCTGGAAATCCTAACAAGGTTGATGATGCATTGAGCAGGAGAATTTTGATTCTGTAGGAATTTCAAGTCAAGACCTTAGGGTTTGACCACCTTAAGGAAATGTACCACAGTGATCCAGATTTTGGAGAGGCATATGAAGAATGTGTGAATCCTGTACTTAGAGACAGAAGCTAGTGGGATGAATATCTTATTAAGGATGGGTTGTTGGTCAAAGGATGTTAGTTGTGCATACCAAGATTCTTGATGAGGGAGAATTTGTTGAAGGAAAATTATAGTGGAGGTCTAGCCGGACATTTAGGCCATGACAAGACATTTACCCAATTAAACGGTTCATATTATTGGCCAGGTATGAGAGTGAAGGTGAAGAAATTTATGAACAATTGCAAGATTTGTCAGTATGCCAAGGGGAAGAAACAAAACACTAGATTATATCAACCATTACCTATTTCAGAGAGGCCTTGGGATGCAATAAGCATGAATGTTTTGTTGGGATTGCCAATGACACATAGAGGAAGTGATTCCATATTTGTGGTGGTAGACATGTTTTCAAAGATGACACACTTTATCCCATGTCAAAATTGTTGGAAATGTTTAATAGGTATCATATTCTTGTCATTGATGGCAAGTACAGCAATGAAGATGGAATGAATACAAGAAGAATGTAACAGACGGGAACCAGAAGTATTTTGGGAAGAAGCTGCAGAGCAACCTCGATAAGATCAGAAGAGATAGTGCAGAGGATGTTTGGTATGTTTTACAAGCAGCGTAAGCTTGTCATTGATGGAAAGTATAGCAGTAATGATGGCTTGAGTACAGCACTGATGATCAACAGGAAAATAGAAGATAAGTCCAGGAAGATTGAATGATCGAAGGAAACGCTGGCAAGTTCAACAGTGAAGATGACAGGATCAGAGTGTGCATTGATGGAAAAACAGGAACAACGTAAGCTCATGAAGTATTAGCGCAGAGTCGAATGTAGTGTGTAGGTGTGCACCGGGGATGAGGTTAACTCATGACTAAAGCTCAAGGGAGATATCGTACTTAGGATCATAGGCAGATCAAAGGTCGAGGACTTTGACACTTAGAAATTCTTCGAAGTAAGAAGGATGTGTAAGATGGGAGGAGAAGCATCGGTGATCGTTGGATCCCATCCCGAATTCCCGATGACCGTCATATATCAATGTAGACAAGAGGAGCGCGCAGATATGGAGGATAGATCTTGGGCGTTAGATCCGAGCGTAGGGTCTAACCACCATTGGATTGAGGAGAACCTGCATGTTCTTTAAAGTGCAAGGAGTAGAGGGCTCACAAATCCCGACAGCATGAGGGTCGTCAGATCTGAATAAAGATAAGAAGAGCGCGCTGAAGAAGAGGATAGATCTCAGGCGTCAGATCTGAGCGCAAGGTCCGACCACCGTTGGATCGAGGAAAACCTGTACGATCTTTAAAAGTGCAAGGAGTAGAGGGCTCACAAATCCCGAAAGAAGGAGGACCGTCCATCTCAAGGGGTTTTTTGGACTATTGATCTGACTCCCTGTCAGAGTTTCGGGGATCGAGAGTTGGATATGACAAGTAATATCATCCACAGAAATCTCGATTTCACGATGTGAAAAATCGCGACGTAATCTGAGCCGTCAAATCAAGATCACATCTGGACCGTCGATCTGACTCACGTCAGCAAACCACGTTAGCTAGGAACACATGGCACAACCAGGTAATGACAAGTGTCAGACTGATTCAACATGCCAAGCACATGTAAGTCACGAATCAGGGTGACACGTGGCAGTTATTTAACACATGTGACATCAGCAGACTTACACCATGTCGGAGTTTCGAGGATCGCGTGTTGGAAATGTCAAAGAAACAATGCAACAGGAATCTCGATTTCACGATATGAAAAATCGCGACTTAAATCACATCCGTTGAATCAATATCAAATATGGACCGTTGATTCCATTCCATGTCGGAGTTTCGAGGATCGAGTGTTGAAGTTGTCAAAGAACATTCACCAAAGGAATCCCGATATCGCGATATGTGAAATCGCGATGTAATCTGAGTCGTCAGATTAAGGTTGAATCTGGACCGTTGATTCCAATCCTTGTCGGAGTTTCGGGGATCGAGAGTTGGACATGTCAAATATTATTGACATCAGGATTCCCGATATTACGATATGTGAAATCGCGATGTAATCTGAACCATCAGATTAAGGTTGAATCTGGACCATTGATTCCAGTCCTTGTCGGAGTTTCGGGGATCGAGAGTTGGACATATCAAAGATTATTGACATCAGGAATCTCGATATCACGATATGTGAAATCGCGATCTAATCTGAACCGTCAGATCAAGTGTTGATTGGAGGGCTACTAATGCATGACACAGTGAAACTACCAGAAACCATTGATGGCGTCTGCTAGAGAATTCGAAGAGACCCTTGTGTGATCGCCAGAGGAGATGAAGAGTCTCCAAGCTTCATCCAAGTGAAGGAATACTATTCTTAGAAGGGATTGATAGATGGATGAGCATGGAAGCATGTAACTGAAACAGAGAAGGTGAGCTTGACTGTCACAGAGAAGACAAAGAGTCTCAACTGCCAGAGAGGATGAGGAATCTCAACATAACATCAACTAATGTTGAACGCGTGGGAAAACAACCAGAGAAGCTGAATAGTTTCAATGATGATCACGTAGAGCACTCGAGAGGTGGAGGATAACGGCACGGAGTCAGCATGCAGAGGCATTACAAATATTGCATGCACAAGATGCACAGAAGCTATATAAACACAGTACAGAGAAGAGAAGGGTTGTTGTCGCTATTGGAGCTAGTTGTGGTTGTTGTTGTTGAAGGTGATTCATGTGTGAAGAAGGAGGAGAGTGAAGCAGTTGAATAGCACAGAAGAGGAACTATTTATTGAATGGACATGGCGTACAGAGCATAAAAAGTGAAAGAACGGACAGTGCAAGTGATGTGTGCAGAAAGGCAATGAGGCAGACAGAGCAACGAAATGTAGCAGAACAATGATGAGTCTGGTAATCCATTGTTGAACATCATATCACTGTAATAAGTTTTAGTAGCAAAGATTTATATTTCAGGGTAGTTGGGTGGAGCTAGGGAGGACTGGTGTCCTCAAAGGTTCAAGTGGGTGCTTGAACACAGGGAGTTGGTGCTTCCTTCTAGTTGGTGCTAGAGAAACCAAGGAGTTGGTGCTTCCTTCTAGTTGGTGCTAGAGAAACCAGGGAGTTGGTGCTTCCTTCTAG
>ML787021.1:143682-162959 GCA_009831015.1 Picea engelmannii
GGAGTTGGTGCTTCCTTCTAGTTGGTGCTAGAGAAACCAGGGAGTTGGTGCTTCCTTCTAGTGGGTGCTAGAGAAAACAGAGAGTTGGTGCTCTCAGCAAGTTGTAGCTTGCAAAACTGAGGTTGTAGCCTCATTATGAGTTGGTTCTCATATGTATGATAATATAAAGAATGTAACTATTTCTTATCATATAAAGAAAAAGAGGTTTTTACCCTGTATGGGTTTCCTCGGGAAATATCTATCTCTGTGTTTCTCATATATGTGTGACTGATGTTGAATGTGCCATTGTTTATTTCCCTACATCAATGTGATCATCATTTAGTGTTTCTGCAAAGAGTTTAAAAGAAGCATAATTGTTTAAGCACGGTAACAACTGATTCACCCCCCCCCCCTCTCAGTTGTCCAACAAAAATACCATTGATGCAATGCATGTTGAAAATTTGTTTGTGAAAGAGGTTATGAGACTCCATGGATTCCCAGGAGTATAGTTTCAGACAGGGATACCAAATTTGTTGGTCATTTCTCGAGGACGTTGTGGAAAAAGTTGGGGACAAAGATCTCTTTTAGTTCTGCATATCATCCACAGACGGATGGACAGACCAAAGTGGTGAATATAATATTGGGAGATTTGGTGAGGAGTTTGGTCACTGAACATCATAGTCAGTAGGATCATATTCTAGCACAAGCCGAGTTTGCATATAATGACTCAGTGAACAAGAGCACTGGGAAAAGTCCATTTCAAATAGTTTATGGAATGAATCTGAGAGGAGTGTTAGAATTGAGAGATATGAAGCACAACGAATTTATGAGTTCGGGAGCCGAAGACTTCACTGTAGAGATGAAGGAACTTCACAATCAGGTCAAGGAGCAGTTGAACAAGAGCAACAGTGAATACAATCGCAGAGTTGGTCAACATAGGAGGAAGCTTGAATTTGAGGTTGGAGATCAAGTTGTAGCACATCTGAGGAAAGAGAGATTCCCAAAGGGGACATACAATAAACTAAATTTGAAAAAGATAGGACCATGTAAAATCCTGAGAAGATTTGGGGAGAATGCCTATGAATTAGAGTTGCCATATGATGTGGGTATATCGCCCATATTCAACATTGCAGATTTGTATCCGCACAAGGAAGATAGAATCAAAGGATCAAAAGATCAAATAAAGATCCAGTGGGAGAATCAGATGCCTGTAGCAGAGAATTTGCATATGTAAAAGATCATAGATAAAAGAGTTGGTAAGAAGACCAAAAGGAAGACATATTTTGAATACTTGGTGGAGTGGAAAGGACAACCAGTAGAAGATGTCATTTGGGTCAGTGAAGAAGAGATCCAGAAGCATGTAAGGTCGGTGCAGGAGCTCATGGACAGGAGTCCATGAATTTTTCAGCCAAGGGAGTATGATGCAGGAGAATCGCCAGCAAAGAAGAAGCAGGAGACAACTGGGCGCATTAGTGGGTATTTTGAAGCATTTTTGAATTTCAAAGATCAGTGTATTAAATGTAATCTCTGACAAAACATTTTTTTGGGTTATGAACATCTTTAATGATCGGAGGCTAAGTCATCGCGTAAGATCGATGGAGAATGTATTTTGTTTTATGAATCGGATCGCAGTATACATCTAGAGGTTGTGCTCTTATCTATTTGACTCAATATTAATTATAATAGATGCTTAGTAGTTGATCGCATTTAATTATGATAGGACGGTGTAGAGTAGTTGGAGGGAAAGGCTCGAAGAGAACCTCTTTGTATCAAACTTTGTGATATTTCCCAGTAGTTGTTGTTGATAGTTGTGGTTGGAAGGTTGCTCATAGAAGATAGTCGATTACTAGTGTTGAATGTATGTAAGTTTTAGTTGGATGAATACAACAGAGATATATTTTCCGAAATGTGTGTTTTTTTTTGTCTATCTGAATGAGTAAATGGTAGGCCTTCTGTTATTTTTCAATTCTCTGTTATTTTTGTTCTTGTATCCATGACCACATTTGCATTATTGAATGTATGAGTCACTTTGAAGAGTGAATAAGTTTCAATTGTTTCTCTTCATTGAGAGAGTGAAAGGTGTGCATAGTGTCCGCAAGGAGTGCATAGGAGCCCGTAAGGAATGAGTGATAGAGTTTTTAGACTCAAAGGCTCAGGAGGAGTAGTGTAGTTTTATTCACATAAGAGAGAAGCAGACGCAAGGAGTGAGAATACATCCACAAGGAGAAGTGAGACATGGATGAAAGTTTGTTGCAGGGTGTGAAAAGATCAATAATTCGACTAAGTGTTGAAGATATTGTTCGGAGAAACAAAGGAAAATCGAAGTAAAGCTCAGGAGGAAGGGATAAGAAAATTCTTCAAATGAGAGAAGTCCCTGAAGTTTCAATCTGCAACAGTGGACAAGATTCGTTATAGAGGGAGACAAACAATTCCTGACCATCAGAGAAAGTAAAGTTGAGAGGAGGATAACCATGGAGTGGTTCGGTACTTCGGAGTTCGGAAAGTTTGAAGACTTGACGAAAATAGAGTCACGAAGTTTGAAGTCACGATCCAATCTCAGTCGTTGATCGCATAAGGATTGTGTGGCAGTGGATTAAGGAATTCGGGAATCGGAAGCCGAAAGTTCAGAGCGAGAAACTTAAATTTTTGTGAAGTTTTGAAACCCGAACTATAGTGGGGTCGACGAATATGAGGAGACGTGTGGTGGGAGTTCATAGATTTAGAGAAACGCATTTTGGGAAAAGAGAAGGAAAATTTCGAGATATCCCCGAAGCCCGAATCGTGAAGGGATAGACCCACGGTCATAGCCGTGGTCACTTGCGGAGGATACATGTGTGTGTGCGTAGAGTAGTTTCGGGTGCCCGCAGGGACCCAAGGAGTCGTTTTGACTTAGGATTTCAATTGATCTAAGATCAAGAGTTCGTGCATCCCTTTGGAGGGAAGGGGGTTTGCGCCATCATCCTTTATAAACCCTTCCTTCACACTCTTTTCACATCTCACTACTTCAACAATTTACATCCAAAAATCTAAAACAACACTGCACAAAATTATCGACCTACAACCAAAAGGAATCTACAAAACTCTACAAAAGTCTAAATATTTATGACTACAATTTTATAAATTATTGTGTACTTCCAACACTATAGATTTCTACAGAATTGTTCATTTCCCATTCTACAAATCTCTATGGAACTCTACATTTCCAAAACTATAGATTTCTAACTAAGTGTGTATTTCCAACACTGCACAAGTCTACATTTCGAGCATTACAAGGTTTTGAGTTTATTTCCTTACGAATGAAAATTAGGTCTATCTATCTTTTTTTATCAAAATTTAGTTAAAATCATTTTTTTTCAATCAATACTGGATTAAATTTTTATGTCTTTTGTTATTTCCAAACCATCAATTTCCTTTCATTCTATCATCATTTCCTTACCAAACTTCCAAGGGAAACCTAATTTACCTTATATGTTGACCAAGGGTGGCGAAAATTTTCAATTATTTGGATTTTTCTATTTGCTTGGCCATCTTATTGTGTTTCAAAAATTTATTGAGTTTCAATTAAATAATGAAGTGGAATGTGACAAACTTATTATTTGAAAACCTACCATGAAAAGTTATATATTACATTGTGGCATCTATTGCAATTATTTTCTAGTATAAACATGGATGTTCACATTCTAAAATGATTTTTTCATGTCATGATAAAAAAAAAGTGGGGAAATTTGAAGTTGAAGAAACCATACAAGGGGAAGAGGCCTATATTGTAGCTTTAATAAGTTGAAAAAGAAGCATAACCTACTATTGTTCCATTCTTATTTGTCTTCTTGGTATGAGATTTTGGAATTATAGTTTGGATATAGTAGATGGTTGGAATATTATATCTTCAATTGTGTACTATCAAATGGAGACTGCAATCATTATTTTAACTCTGATTGTATTTTAGCTACAAAAATTTCACACAAAGAAGTTGAGACCATAACCATATATACTCCTCTAATTTAAAATCCAAAGGCATGACTGTGATTTTGTGTACATATCAACTTCAATAAAGTTGTCCATCATGTTGTATATTTTCAAAGACTACAACCCTTAGTGCATGGATGTTAATCTTCAACACCACAAAGACCATGTCGTAACAATTTGCAAATCTTGCATTCATTGTTGCATTAATACTGCAACAAATAATTCATTTAGGATGCGACATAGAGAACATGCTCAAAGTAGAAAGTAGTAATGTTGGAAAGATATTTGGTAGGTTGTTACTTATGAAAGTGCATCATAAGGTTATTAAAATTGATGTTGAAATTAGGAAAGAATATGTTTTACATGAATACTCAAGCAAGGTCTACACATTTTACTTTGTATGATGAAAAAAAAAAAGAACGTGGAAACCAGAATAGTAGAGAAAGCATGCAAGTGCTAAAATATACTACTATATCGACTCCAACCGAGGTTGCATTTGCATTTAGACTGAACCTTGTTTAAGATGGGGAACCAATAGAATTACCTTTAAAGCATCCTAGAGCTTTAATGAACACCAGAAGACTAGAAAGCTATTATGTGTATCTTTTATTTGAAAATGAATATGACCATAGGTTCTTCGGTGCTTTGATTTATTTTGGTATTTGTTGCATGGGGCCATGCAATAATTCAATTGTAGGATATGATGAACCCCGAAATTAACCTTTTCACTCATTCCTCTTTCATCCATTTAACTAAACTTTATGATATTCCCCTTTATATACTTGAGACATTCTCAATAATTCGAAAAGCTAGCTCAAGATTATTTAGTTATTTTTTTTTTAAATTTGATAAGTTTTGGCTTGATTTTGGAAAATGATATGTTTTGACTTGATTTTGGAAAATGAAATTAATATTATGGCTATTCCAAGTTTGAATAGGTTGTTTACGAGACACAATATTTGCCCGTGTTATAAGATACATGAGTATTTTAGTGTCTTGGCATTTAAGGAATATGCTTTATGATAAGGAATGTGCTTTATGATTATTCATAATAGATTAGTTGGGTTATCACTATATTTGGATGAGATATTCAAGGGAGAATGACACCAAGTTAGAATAGTCACCATTGAATCCAATATGAGGTGGAATAAGAATGATTTTTCAATTGATTTTAAAGATTCACAAGTTATCCATGACTTTAGAGCTCTAAATGTATATACAACTTCAAGTATTTGTAATAAATCTTATTTTAATTAATTTTATACTCGATGTGGTAAATAAATAACTGGTTTTAAAATAATAATCATAATGATAAGAATAATAATAAAATAATAGTAGTTATTGAGAAGTAGAGCCTAATGCATAGATGTTTTTGCATAGATGGATATGATGAATAAATATTTAATGAATGTGGAGAATGTAATGAGGGATATTTTGGTTTGGAAATATTGATATGGAAGGAATAGAGTTTCACATAAGTAGTTGATTAAGGGATCGATGTGCTCTTAATTGAAATGACCAAGAGATTGGTTGTAAGGAGATTCATCCTCTACACATGGTTGCACTTATTGATTGAGACTTGGTTAGAAAATATAAATAGAGTTAAATGGTTCTACGTTCATAGAGATTTTAAGTGAGTTATGTTTGAAAATTCTAGTTATAACTCTTAGACCTTATTACCTCATATTCATTATGAAACAACACATGAAATTGTAGTTTCTATTATTGTTAATATAAGATAAGTTTTTGTGCATGCTCATTTTACTAGTTTCAGTATTACAATATTATAGAAACATGTTTGAATGATCAATGAGTTTTCTAAAATTTTCCTTTTATGAATCCAAGGTCATTTATTTATTTAAGGATAGTGTGGGAGCTCTCATTACTTGTATGTATGAAGTTATAATTCATTATATTACTTTTATGTATCACGTTAGAATTCATTATCTTTTGAGAAGACTGTAATTTCAAATTTTCTCTTAATACATAGTTTTTAGTTTTAATATTCTTTCTATAATTAATGTTTTCCCCTAAGCAAATCAATCCCTTAATTACTTGAGAGTAAGGACCCACTCTAATGCTAAAATGGAGGTTAAATCCTCTCGATCCATGGATTTGATTGTTTTTCTTTCTATTTTTCGTTAATAGTTGTAAGTTTCCTTCTACATTTCCATTCATTTTCTTGTTTTTATTTCCTTTAATGGTTGTGTCTTTCTCTATGCAATTATATTTAGTTTTATTTCATGTATTTCTTTAAATGTTGTTTCTTTATTAGATTAAAATGATCAATGTTCTAAAGTGGAACTTATAAATCTATGACATGATAAACCAAGGATTAAGAAATGATAAATTTATAATAAAGTGATCATTGATTCAAGAAACCTTCTCATTTGATTAAATTCTCATCCATGTGGGGCAGTGTCTATAGATATTCATCTATTTTTTGGCATACTGTTATAAGAGATAGAAGTGAAATCCATTTTTCCTTAATTCTTGAGAGGTGGATTACAGCGAACTATTGAAGGTGTTCATTTTCATTCTTAATGTAGATTATCTTTAGTTAGTTGCATACCATTCATAGGAATAATATACATTTGATCATTTTAATACCTTATAGTTTCACATACAATACATAGCACTACATAAGTTTGTATAACCCATATGTTGATAATTGAAGGTGAATCTTAAAAGTTTATTATATCTTTATATAATTCTTTGGCCCAACAACCAATATTATGTGACTCTTCAAGGACATGTAAAAATCAAATTTAACTATGAAAATTAACAATGTGATATACATAGACATCAATAATGATAGAAGCAATAAAATTTGCAATGAATGTGGTAGCATCAACCAAACCAATCCCCCCTTTGTCTTTTGGCATGGTGTAAAAATCAAATGGTACCAAGGGAAAATGCCCATCTCCACCATACTTTAATCATAGATAATCTCTCAAAATCTCCTCAAGCCACTGAAACTAAGCCATGGTGTGAAACCAACAAGACACATAGTAAGACATAGTAAACATGATATGTTTAAAAAGTACATCCAAAAATAGTAAACTTTTTTGCAAATGGAAAGTCATTATATTGCTAGATATGAGCCTTACTTTGCAACCTCTACAAGCATCAATACACAAGGAAATTGGAAATATATGAATCCCAAAGAGAATCCCCAAATATAGGGAAATAACTTGAGGCCCAATACAAGACCAAGCAAGAGGGATCCAATATATCGGGGAAACCAAACCTACTAACTAAAAGTAAATTTTATGAGTAGTGGCTATGGCACCAGCAGAAAAACATATGTCTAGAGAAGCAAGGGCCCCATCAAATGACTTATTTTCAACCCAAGACAAAGAAGGGAGTGATTTGGAAAGTAATGTTTAACCATATTGAACCATATGGTAGAAGAATACCATGAACCTAACATGAAAAACAAGAGTCCTCCGAAAAATAATATAAATCCTCCTTTACCCTTTCCATAGCTTCCCAAGAATCACAATGTCAAGAATGAATCTCGCTTAAACAAATCCAATGTGCTCAAGAAAAACTACATAATTTTCCACTAAGTAGATTAACAATGCCAAATCCTTAGCCATAATTTTATAAGCAATTGTAAGAAAAATGATCGGTCACCAAAAAAACAATAAATGGTTACATATTTTGTACAAGGACAGGTTCCTGTCTATAAAAACTATTGTCTGGATAAAGATTAAAAATAGTTTGGAATAAGTAACATTCAAATAGTTTTATTTTTCTGATTAAATTTGGTCCTAAATAAAATTGGAACTATGCTTGAACTTGAAGTCACAGTTTCAAATGTGTGGAAAAACTTTATCTATGAAAATTTTTCCAAAAAAATTTAAAACATACATGGTGAGTTATAAAATCAGGAAGTGAAACCTTAATTAAAACAAGGGAAATAGCTGCAAAGAAGCTAGTCCCTACCTAGTATGTATTTAAGTAAAGTGAGTTCAGCAAAGTAATAAAACATTAATTGAAATAAAATAATTATTTATTAATGTATATACATTATCAACTTGTCCTAAGATGAAATTACAAGGCATGTTGGGCAAATAGATTGTTGTTTGATGTATTTAAATTATCTTTAATAATCATCTTAACTAATATCTATGAGTAAACACCAGGCCATATCATTTTAATATGTTGAAAACAAAAATTAAGCAAACAATTAAATATCAAAAGAATTTTACTCTTGAGCCATTTCAGAGGAATACTTAAAGTATTATGGAGATGCATATATGTATTACATATTGTTGTGATATGAGGATTGGATTTATTTATCATGTTGTGTAAGATATTAAGAAAATATCCTAATTATGTTAGCCACAGAAGACTACGTTGTAATTAGCACCAGAAGGGCAGGTGAAAGTGTTAGTGGCATCGTCCTGGCATGTGGGCATTTCCCCTTGAAAAAATTTGAATAGATGGTGGGACTGCAGTTGTTTACGTAGTATTGAGGAAGTATTGAACTCCGCACAAGCACTCTTGCATCAATCAATTACTTTCAATTCTAGCAGAAAACATTTATGTCATTGGTGCTACCTATTCCTTTGCAATCAGTGTTTGACAGAGTGTTTGACAGAGTTACAGAGAGAGGGAGATTAGAATGATCCATAAGAGAGATATCGGTCATATTCAAAAAGCGTTGTCAAGACACTTCCATAGCCTTGATAGTTGAGCAACCCGCCATAGTCACCGACGGTGCAACTATCTTGACCACTGACAACGTCAAAGGAGCATCCTGTATGCCCCTAGTTTATGTTTGTTGTTGTTCCTTCCGGAACCGCTAGGACTTCCAATTGCCCAAACTATGTATGAACACTGGTTCTTGATTGCCAATATGGCTCCTTCTACACTTACACTTGCATTTCATCCAACAATATCTTTTTAATATTTCTACTTTGACATAGAAATACATATAGTTAAATAATTCATGATTTATTCATTGAATATACTATCCTTTGGAGAGGGATCGTACACAGATGAAGTAATCAACAATAATGTTCTTATAAATCAATATAATGATATTGTAGAGTAATTGTGTAGAGAACCACTTGTTCGTCACGACATCAACCTCTCATAACAAGTGAAAAATTTATTTTTTTGTGTGTGCGTGTGTACAAGGGTAATAAAGACATTATACTTTGTGTCGCAACACGACGACGAACATGATACATGCTTCTGCGACAACAACATAACGACCTCAGACGTGCATCAAGCATCTGGAAGCAATGAACGACAATCAACCAACAAAAAAATAAGACTCACTACCCGCTCGTCCTACACTGCAATGGTTAGGACCTCCAGGACACATAAGCAATGCTCAAGCCCAGGTTCCCATCGATTTTGATCATTTAAGGTCTCAGGGCTGGTGATTGTTCTGAGGAACAAGGAGGTGTCTACATCCTTCCCGACACAAGTAGACCAAGCAATTAAATTTTTACAACCAAGTACAACAATAATTAAATGAACAACCACATCATCTACGGAAGGCGCAAGTCAAAAAAGACTCTGTCAACAACCAACCATTATTTAAGACAAAGGGCATTATCTACGACTCAAATTGGCATTAGTTACAGATCAATTACTCCATTTAATTTCCATTAGTCAACGAGTTACCCACCAAACCTTAAAAATAATGTAAATTTAATTAATTGCAAAATCCCCATTTACTAATATCATAATAACTTATTGTACTTAGTTTAAAAAGACATTACATTTTATATGTTATCAAATAACAATAAAAATCTTTGTAATCAACCTATATTATTTTAGCCATGGAATTTATATTATTTAAAAGATGAAGGCAAGTGTTGTTAGAACCAATCTAATCATAACAGGGATTATAAAACCACCTTTATTTTGGTCAACATACGATAAATTCAATTCCACAACTTAGGTGTAGGAATAAAATTATCAGTCGGACCATTATGCCAAGTAAAAGCATAAAAATCAGCAACAAGAAAACTAACGGCTGTGAATGCACGTCGGATAACCGATTGGGAAACTTATGAGCGCATGCCAGAAAATCACGAATAAATTTGGAAACTATCAGAAAACAAGAATCAATCTGGCAACTATCAAATTGGCAACTTTACCCTGACAGCGTTATAGAGAAAAAAATTAAAAACGAAAGCTTGTACGCCTGTTTCAGGAACCCGAAGTTGGTGAGGTGAATTTTTATTGGAAAGGTGGCTTCCGCAATCAGTGGTAAGTTATTACAGTCGCAGAGGTAATGTTAATGCCGCCATTACACTGTCATGATTTCTGCAGAGGAAGACTGCACAACCGTACATAAACACGACTTGCAGAGGTAAAGGCACAGACAACCAATTTATGCAGTTCGCAGAGGGAGAGTGTAAACATCATTTACAGAGATACAATTTTATACAGTTTGCAGAGGCGAAATAATACGATTTTAATACAGTTTGCAGGGGCGAAATGACTTTTGCTATGCAAAAAAATTTTTTTCTTAACAAACGAAAATCTTTGTCGGTCGTTTCTACTCCATGTCACTACTTATCATACTAAGTATTATTGTAGGTTTCGGTTCATGCTTTAAATCAAGTTACAATACATTTCATTGTAATATATATATTCATTGCCAATCATAATATGCGTCTTATTCATCATATGCGTCCATTAGAAAAGTGGAATGTTGGAATGAGTTAGAATTTTTTATGATGAAAAACTGTGTAAGAAGTTTGGATATACAGAAACAAAATTCCCCTCATTCCTGGCAATGCCTCTAACCTCATCTTGTGCATTGTTGTCCAAAACATTGCATGACTTCAAGAGTTCAAACAAATTCTAAACATAAAATGCATTTACAGTCAATTTAGAGTGATGATTTTCATAGAAATATGATTATTAAATCTAATTCTCATATTTATCAACTTTTAATCTATATTTAGCAAAGTTGTTAGACTACATAATACAGAAGCATAGGCAAACGCTTCTTCGAAACTCTTATCTCTATTCTCATTAGAAAATCGTAATTTATAATTTATCTGGTGCGATGGCTAAACCTTGGTTCCAAATACGTTTAAGGTTGAAACAGTTCGATACAATAACAACTGTTCATAGCATTCATAAGGAAAACGGAATCGTCTGTTCCATATATCTGGATTGTTTATGGTGGTAAAAGAATACTACTATAGTGTTCACTTCCAACCTAATTATTCAGACTTATAAATTTAGACTTATAATTTCAGACATATAATTTTAGAAATTGAATCAGACTTAAAATTCAGTCATAAAACTAGAGCAAGGTAGGGGGACGGATTTCATGTGCAACCGGAACCAAATATAATCACAAAATAATCACACCGTTACACTTAAATTCTATGATAAATTCCTAATACGAGGTGGGTAAATATGTAGTTGAGAGGTGATATGAAATGCAATGTAGAATCACAAAGGGGAACATTAAGTGCAGAGCTAACTAGCCCGGAAATATATAACCGCAGAGTCAACTGGGGAATAGGAATTATAACAGCGGTGGGAGCATACAATACAAAAGGCCCAAAGACCATCATTCAAGCACGAGCAACCACTGGGTAGACGGCTAATGGGTGCATTCTTCGCACATCATCCTCGCACAGAAAAGTAGGGTGTTGAGATCCATAGGTCTTTTAACGCTAAGGAGACAACCGTAGATCAAGATCCTAGCCGACTGCTCAGGCGAGGACTGAGGAGCTAAGGACGAAAAGAAACAACCATCAAAGAAACAATCAATCGCCACCAGGGGGGGTCAAGACATGTGGATAAAAAGGCCATAGGAGACAACAACCATTGAGATAGGATAAGAAAAGTTATGTCATCAACTTAAAAAGACATCAGATTATCTTTCCAATGAACAAGTAGATCCAAGCATAAGTCCTAATACAATATACCAACAAAATGAAGAGAGTGTATCGTTGCCTGAACACCATCTCTGAGTGTTTTTTGTGAACTCCATGCAACTCTCTCTTACCGACCGTCGAGACTTCACCGGTACCTCCCAGCCAATGCCAGGGGTACTCTTCTTCCCCCTTATTCCCCCGAGCCGCAAAGGGGCCACACACACTATCCAGAGATCTCGTCTAGCTCCCAGCTCGCCTCACAAGGCTGAGCTACCACTCCTCTCCGAGTTGGGTATCCCAACTCCCACAAGTAAATCAATCAAGATGATAATTTTGCACTGTAACATTACACAAACAGAAGATGATCCTTCCTCCTTCTCCTCCCTTTCTTTTATAGAGTTTTGAACTTATTTTCTTTCCTAAAATCTCATTTAATTAAAGTTTTTAAAAATAAATTCCCAAAAAATCCTCTTTGTACAAGTGTCCCTCATCCCCTACAATCCTCCATGAATTAATTTCTTTAATTAAGTAATTATCTTTATTTCCCTCACCCACCTAGAGTTACTCCTAGAATTACTCCTAGATGTCCCCAAATTCCCTTATAGGTTTTAAAGGCTTTCCCTATCATGAAGTTGTTAATTCAGTTTAAAATTAGAAGGCTCTTAAATGTAGATTCTTTATTAAGTTGACTTCCCGCTTTTTCCCTTAAGTTTCCCCTTTTTCCTTTTTATGTTAACTCTTTTCCCTAGTTTCCTAGTTTTTTTATTTTCCCTCTTTCCCCTTTTTCTTAGAACTCAAAAAGAAAGGTGTGGAATTTAACCCCTTTTCTCTTTTATCATTAATTTAGTATCTTTTTAAATTATCAAAAGATAAAATAAATTAATTCCCTCTTTACATTTTATATCCACATATTTTATTTCTTATGAATAATTTAATTTCTTACTCCCTTCATGTTACAAAATTTTATGAAGACCATAATTATTACTAAAGTGGTTTTATTTTAAATTTTATTATTTTATTTTATTTTATCTATTTATTTTTTTATTTTTTTTTAATTATTATTATTTTTTTAAAGGTAGACAAAATTTTACCACTAGCAAAATTTTAGACTTAGAGCTTTAGATTTTGTACTGGGCGACATTTAATTAGGGAAATTGTTTTTAAATTTTCTTCACTTGTTATTTGTCTTAGGGCCATCTAGGTTCATCCCTCTATCATCATCAATGCGACGTGCCCTTTAGGACGCACTAGGTGCTCCAAGGGTGCTACTCACCTCATCTATTCCCTTGCGCGATGTGCCCTTCAAGATGCACCACGTGCTCCAAGGGTGCCACTCGCCTCTTGACTGATTGGTAGACATCAATAACCCCTGGAGTCAACACTCCACCAGGTGAACTTGTGGGAGACTAAGGGCCTCTAATGAATAAGGCCCTTGCCTTATTGTGCGCCTCTTAGAATCTTCGTGAGCGACTGTCGCAGTCTTCCCTCATAGCATCATCGGTCCTCTCGAACTAGGTAATCATTAACCTACAGTTCGATCCAGGGCGGGAGTGCTAGTAGGTTGTGGCAGAGCTGCTATCCACACCTCTCCCTCAACATCTCTGGTAGTCGTGTGTGACCCCTTTACTCCATATGTGAGTCTGGTCGGCAAGCTATCGTCAGCCTGCATCATCAACAAATCATGTCAAAACATATCCATATCATATCACCCAGCGAGATGCACTAATATCACAGTAAAACAATCAAACCCCAATGGCACACTCCCTGACTCGATCCAGAGTCCAAGGGGTTCCATCAATGCCTCTGCATCCTCAAGGTCCAAAACCCTACACACTCAGTAAAATCAAGTCAATGGCACCTGTCTATGTCAATGTAGTAAAACAACATGTCATCAACCCATAACGCCTCATAATCAAAATCAAAAGTTTTAATAGCATAAAATCCAGATCACTTGCGAGCAAGTGTCCTCAAAGAATAAGTTCGCTCAGTGCACTAGAGCGGGATGTTACATACCCCCTCTTGGTCTAAACTTCGTCCCGAAGTTTCACAGTATATATGCTGAAATAAAGTGTATCACAGTATCATATGTCTATCTATCAAACAAAAATGGAAATTGTTGGTGCATATCATATGTGTCCTCCCAGGTCATCAAGTGCGGACTATAATTGTCCCACTGGACCTTGACCTGATCTACCGTTCGATGTCATAACTGTCAAACACGATGATCTAAGATGCGGACCGGCTTAGCTTTGAGCACTCCCTCGTCCGATACCTATAAGGAACTCATGTCAATAACATGTGTAGGATCACTAATATAATGTCTCAAAACAAATACATGAGAAACATCGTGCATACGCCTCAAAGAATCAGGCAAGGCTAGTTGATAGGCCACGGGCCCCTTTCTCTCCACAATATCGAAAGGTCCCACGAACCTAGGAGAGAGTTTATCTCCCTTCCCAGACTTGATCGAACTCTTATGCAGTTTAACCCGCAAGAAGACTCAATCGCCGACCTCATAACTATGGTTGACACGGTGTGCATCGACATAACTCTTCTGTCAATCCTGCTCTTCTTTAATCCTTTGTCTTATTGTTTGCATTTTTTCTTCCATTTCTTGAATCACTTCTGGTCCCACCAGGACCCTATCCTCAAGCTGATCCCAACTCAAGGGCGTCCGACACGGTCGCCCGTAAAGAAACTTGAAAGGCACCATCTTAATGGTGCTCTGGTAATTGTTGTTGTAAGCGACCTCCACTAGTGGCAAGAATTCTTCCCAGTTATTTTGTTGGTCCATCACGTACATGTACAACATGTACTCCAAGGTTTGGTTCATTCATTTGATCTTCCCGTCAGTCTCCGGGTGATATGCAGTACTAAATTTAAGTTGGGTTCCCAAGGCCTCTTGGAAAATCGTCCAAAATCATCTAGTAAACAATGATCCTCGATCAGATATAATCCTCTTAGGCATGCCATGCAGCATCACAATCTCACTGATGAAAAATCTAGCTATGTCAGGTGCCCGATACGTTGTACGCACAGGAATAAAGTGAGCACTCTTCATCAGAGTGTCTACTACTACAAAAATCGAGTCATGTCTCCTTGCTGTCAGTGGCAATCCAACAATAAAATCCATCGAAATAACCTCCCATTTCGATTCCAGTATAGCATGAGGTTGTAGTAATCCTGTTGAGTGTCTGTGTTCAGCCTTTAACTGCTGACATTCTAGACATCTGGCCACATAGTTGACTATGTCTTCCTTCATTCCCTTCCAAAAGAATAAGGGTTTAAGGTCTTCCCTCATCTTCATGACTCCCGAGTGAGCCATGTAAACTGCTCTATGAGCCTCGCTCAGGATCAACATCCTCAACTCATTTTTTGGTGGCACGTAGATCTAACTTTTAAACCTCAATAATCCATCGCTATCAAATGAAAATCCCTCAAATCATGGTACCATCATTGTGTTTTGTCCGATAAAACCCTTTATCTCTTTGTACCAATCATCGTCATGCTGTAAAGTTAGAATATTTTCACTTAGATTCGTCTGAAGAGGCAACACCAAAAAGATGCGTGGTCTACAACTCAATGCATCCACCACTCGGTTCACTATTCCTTTTATGTAAGTAATCTCAAAGTCGTAGTCACTAAGCAATTCCGACCAACGTCGTTGTCACGCGTTCAGGTCACTTTGCGTAAATATGTGTTGTAGTCCACAATGGTCAGTCTTTAGTTCAAATTTTCATCCAACAAGGTAGTGTCTCCAAACCTTCAAGGCATATACGATGGCTAATAACTCCAAATCATGCGTCGTGTAGTTCTCCTCATGCCTTCTCAGTCTCCTCGAAATGTAAGCAATCACTCATCCATCTTGCATCAAGGTTCTACATAAGCCTTCCTTGGATGCGTCAGTGCATACCAAGAAGTCCGCGTCCATGTCAGGGACCTTTAATATCGGTGCGGTTGTCAACAATTCCTTGAGCCTTCAAAATGCTTCAGCGCATTTCTCGGTCCAAACAAACTTCTTGTTCTTCTTCTGCAACTCCGTGATCGGATTTGCTATCTTCGACAATCCCTTGATGAACCATCGATAGTATCCTGCTAAACCCATGAAGCTATGCACTTTCGGGACATTCGTCGGCGTAGGCCATTCCATAATAGCCTCGACCTTGGCTGGATCCATGGCGATGCCTTCGTCGGAGATGACATGCCCTAAGTAGTGAATCTTTGATTGATAAAATGAGCATTTGGACAAATTCCCATACAATTTGTGCTCTCACAAACATTGTAGTACCAAGCGTAGGTGCTTGTCATGCTCCTCCGTCGTACGAGAGTAAATCAAAATATCGTCATTGAACTCTTGGATGAACTTGTCCAAGTACTCATGGAACACCCCGTTCATCAAACTCATAAATACCCCTGGGGCGTTTGTCAGTCCAAACGGTAAAATAGTAAACTCGTAATGTCCAAACCTCATCTTAAAGATGGTCTTAGGGATGTCATCCTCTTTGATCCACAACTAGTGATACCCTGATCACAAATCGATATTGGAAAACACCGTCGCACCCTTCATTTGATCGAACAGATCATCAATTATTGGCAATGGATATTGATTCTTGATCGTATCCTTGTTCAGTTGATGGTAGTCAATGCAAAGCCTCCACGATCCATCCTTGTTTTGTATGAAAATAACAGGTGCACCCCATGGTGACACACTAGGATGCATCAATCCCAGGTCCAGCAACTCCTTCAGTTTCATTTTCAACTCTTGTAACTCCGGGGTCAACATCCGATAAGGCGTTCTTTCTATCGATTCAGTGCTCGGTTTTAGGTCTATGGTAAACTCCAATTCCCTTTCCGGCGGCATCCTAGGTAACTCCTCTGGAAATACATATGCAAACTCTTTCACCACCGGAAGGTGTTCTAGACCTTCCGCTACCCCCTTCTCGTTTAATGAAAGGATCACATAAAGCTTGCACCCCTTGCGCATGCTCTTCCAAAGTTGCAAGGAAGAGATGAAACTCAGGGAAAATCCCCGGTTCCGTCCTACATTCACATGTCCTTGTCCCTCGTCATCGACCAAGCTCAACCATTTTGTCTTAAAGTTGAGTATCGCCTCATGCGATTCCAACCAATCCATACCAATCACAACATCATAAGATCCTAGGATCGTGACGTACAAGTTGGCCCTCGTGACAAACTCTCCCGGGTTAAGGACACAACCCGTAACCTTTCCTCCAACCTTCTGTTTGGCTCCCGAATCAATCTCCAAGAAGCTAAACTCATCTTGTTTGATTGCCTTTACCTTAATCCTTTTTAGCGCTGCACCAAAAATGAAACTCTCGGTAGCACCGGGATCTATCAAAATACTAAGGGTCTGGTCAGGAACGGTACCTGTCGTCTCAAGCACATTTGAGTGATGCTCTGCCTGGGAATTATTCACCACTGCATGAATCTGATGGGCCTTGCCCATATCTCCCACGGTAGTGGGTCCGGCTGATCTAGACGCTCTGGTCCTCTCCACAGGGCAGTCGCGTTGGTAGTGTGACTCCCCACACGTCCAACACCCCTTCTTCGGCCTAGTGTTCCTGGAACCCAAAGTAGAAGATGACGACCCACCATCCTGGAATCCTGGACTATTCTGTTGAACAGGCCTAAACTGTTGTTCTTGCGGTCGACGTTGCTGCTGATGTTGTGGTTCCCGATAAGTTGTCCACGACTGGGGCGGCGGTCATCGAGGTGTAGTGAAAGTGGATCCTCTCTAGAAGCCACGATATCCTGACATGTTTCTGGTTGGTTTCTGATGTTGTTGTGCTCCAGATGAAACCTGCCCTGCTGGTCTTGCTGGAGTCCTGGTCGAACCCCCGCTGATAAGCTCCTCCTCTGCTATGAGGGCCTTCTGAATGACATCATGCAATGTTTGAGGCATCAAAATCCTAACCTTTGCATGTAGGTTGTCGTTAAGGCCGAACATGAATCAGTTGACCTTAAGTTTCTTAGTGTTAAGGTGCAAAGCATACCAGAGCAGCTCCATAAAATGGGCCTCGTACTCGACCACCGTACGACCTCCCTGTCGTAAGATGTTGAACTCATTGAGTTGATGCCCAATGAATTCTTCTAAAAGGTACCTCTCTCGGAACCGTTCCTCAAACAATTCCCATGACACATCTTCGACGACCATGTTCAGCTGTGGTAGGAGCGTCTTCCACCATAGAAGGGCACTCCCCTTCAGTTGAAAGACCGCCATGAAAACCTTCATGTTGGAGTTATAATCATGAAGTGAGAAGCACATCACCATATTGTCCAACCATGCCTCGGAGGCTGCACCATCCGGGGCACCAAAGAACTCGAGAAATTTGACCTTCTCGAGTTCATAGTGAATGCTACCAGCACCAACCAGAGCGCGTTGTAGAACCTCAGTGGGTGCCAGTTCCCTAGCCTCATCTCTGTCTAATCGGTTGATCAGTGCCTCGGACATGCATTGAAAAGATCTCATCATTCTGACGACATCACCAACTTATATCTGCTCCTATCCAAGAACCTGCTCATCCCCTTGGGGGTTAGACCCCTCAGGCGTGGATGCTACTAGAGACGTCGCACCCCCTCCCCTAGAACCCCATCATCTTCCTCCGCGACATCCTCTAACCATGATTACCTACATGAACACAAGTCAACTCAATTAGAAACAGTATAATCAATCATATCAACAAAATTCGTAGCGATCCCAAGTCGCGGGTTGAATCTGGCTCTAATACCATATGTAGACAACCACCCGTTCGTCACGACATCAACCTCTCATAACAAGTGCAAAAAAAAAATTGTGTGTGTGTGTGTGTACAAGGGTAATAAAGACATTATACTCTACGTCGCAACACGACGACGAACTTGACGCATGCTTCTGTGACAATGACATAACGGCCTCAGACGTGCATCAAGCATCTGGAAGTAATGAACGATAATCAACCGACAAAAAAATAAGACTGAATACCCGTCTGTCCTACCCTGCAATGGTTAGGACCTCCAGGACACATAAGCAACGCTCAAACCCAGGTTCCCATCAATTTTGACCATTTAAGGTGTAGTGTCCCCAAGGCCGAGCCCCGTTGCAGATCATGTTATATGCAAAGAATTGTAAATATGTTCTATAGGCTGGTGAGCCAAGTTTTGAATACGATGTAGGCTTATGAGTTTTGTTAGGCCAGGGAGCCTAAGTGTTGAAGGCCAGGAGCCTGTTGATGTACTTGTATGTATGCAGGTCAATTAATAAAATATAAATACCGCCAGTGCAGACCGACCACAATGAAAGAGTGATGGGGGACTGAGTGTTCACAGAATGGGCAAGGGATCAGGGGCTGAAAGGTGGGAAAGGGGGTTGAGTGATGAGCCTAGGGGCTAAGTCTAGGGGCTTAAACCTGGAAATAATATTTTAATATTGTTTCAAAAGATATGTTCTTTTATCCTAAGTTC
>ML787021.1:171737-193123 GCA_009831015.1 Picea engelmannii
TAAGTCTAGATTCCTTGCCTTGGGGTGGAGCTCGGTCCCAGCTCGGGGGTGACCTACTATTGAGCTGATGAATAGTGTGGTCTAAGGCTGGGAGGTTCGTGGGAGGCCTGCACTTGGTTGGTGAATTCTACAACAAATAAAATATAAGTATTCTGAATTATGTTTTGAACATGTTTTGGCACGACTGTGCTGTATATATTATCATGTTTTCCACTGTGCAAATGAATTAATGATGAACGTTATGACTGGTTTAATTATAGCAGTACCCATATGTTTTACTCTGAGAATTAAGTGTGTTTAATTCTGTTTAAATGCATGTGCTTATAATTCCTTTACCAATTATGTAAACATTCATGTATAATGGTAAATTGAGGGGTTTGGAAACCTGGGTAGCAAATTGGTACGCTACATAAGGTCTCAGGGCTGGCGACTATTCTGAGGAACAAGGAGGTGTCTACATCCCGCCCGACACAAGTAGACCAAGCAATTAAATGTTTACAACCAAGTACAACAATAATTAAATGAACAACCACATCCTCTATGAAAGGCACAAGTCAAAAAAGACTCTTTCAACAACCAACCATTATTTAAGACAAAGGGAATTATCTACGACTCAAATTGGCATTAATTACAGATCAATTACTCCATTTAATTTCCATTAGTCGACGATTTACCCACCAAACCTTAAAAATAATGTAAATTTAATTAATTGCAAAATCCCCATTTACTAATTTCATAATAACTTATTGTACTTAGTTTAAAAAGACATTACATTTTATATGTTATCAAATAACAATAAAAATCTTTGTAATCAACCTATATTATTTTAGCCATGGAATTTATATTATTTAAAATATGAAGGTAAGTGTTGTTAGAACCAATCTAATCATAATAGGGATTATAAAACCACCTTTCTTTTGGTAAACATACGATAAATTCAATTCCACAACTTAGGTGTGGGAATAAAATTAGCAGCCCGACCATTATGCCAAGTAAAAGCATAAAAATCAGCAACAAGAAAACTAACGGATGTGAGTGCACGCCAGACAATCAATTGGGCAACTTATGAGCACATGTTAGAAAATCACGAATCAATTTGACAACTATCAAAAAACAAGAATCAATCTGGCAACTATCAAATTGGCAACTTTATCCTCACAACGTTATAGAGAAACTTTTTAAAAACGAAAGGTTGTACGTCTGTTTCAGGAACCCAAAGTTGGTGAGGTAAATGTTTATTGGCAAGGTGGCTTCCGTAGTCAGTGGTAAGTTATTACAGTCACAAAGGTAATGTTAATGATGCCATTACACATTCATGATTTCTGCACAGGAAGACTACACAACCGTACATAAACACGACTTGCAAAGGTAAAGACACAGACAACCAATTTATACATTTCGCAGAGGGAGGGTGTAAACAGCATTTATGGAGATGCGATTTTATACAGTTTGCAGAGGCGAAATGATACGATTTTAATACAGTTTGCAGGGGAGAAATTATGCGATTTTAATATAGTTTGCAAAGGCGAAATGATACGATTTTAATACAGTTTGTAGGCGCGAAATGAATTTTTCTATGCAAAACTTTTTGTTTCTTGACAAACGAAAATCTTTGTCGGTCATTTCTACTCCATGTCACTACTTATCATACTAAGTATTATTGTAGGTTTCGGTTCATGCTTTAAATCAAGTTACAATACATTTCATTGTAAGATATAGCTTCATTGACAATCATAATATTCCCCTTAATCATCATATGCGTCCATTAGAAAAGTGGAATGTTGGAATGAGTTTGAAAGTTTTATGATGAAAAACTATGTAAGAAGTTTGGATATACAGAAACAAAATTCCCCTCATTCCTGGCAATGCCTCTAACCTCACCTTGTGCATTGTTGTCCAAAACATTGCATGACTTCAAGAGTTCAAACAAATTCTAAACATAAAATGCATTTACAGTCAATTTAGAGTGATGATTTTCATAGAAATATGATTATTAAATCTAATTCTCATATTTATCAACTTTTAATCTATATTTAGCAAAGTTGTTAGACTACGTAATACAAAAGCATAGGAAAACACTTCTTCGATACTCTTGTCTCTGTTCTCATTGGAAAATCATAATTTATAATCTATCTGGTGCGATGGTTAAACCTTGGTTCCAAATACGTTTAAGGTTGAAACAGTTCGATACAATAACAATTGTTCGCAATAGTCATAAGGCAAACGGAATCGTTTGTTCCATATACCTGGATTGTTTATGGTGGTAAAAGAATACTACTATAGTGTTCACTTCCAACCTAATTATTCAGACTTATAAATTAAGACTTATACCTTTAGACATATAATTTCATAAATTGAATCAGACTTAAAATTCAGTCATAAAACTAGAGCAGGGTAGAGGAATGGACTTCCTATGGAACTAGAACCAAATATAATCACAAAATAATCACACCATTACACTTAAATTCTGTGATAAATTCCTAATACGAGGCAGATAAATCTATAGTTGAGAGGTGATATGAAACACGGAGTAGAATCACAAAGGGGTGCATTAAGCGCAGAGCTAACTAGCCTGGAATTATATAACTGTGGTGTCAATTGGGGAATAGGAATTATAACAGCAGTAGGAGAATACAATACAAAAGGTGCAAAGACCATAATTCAAGAATGAGAAACCACTGGGTAGATGGCTAACGGGTGCGTCCTTTGCACATCATCCTCGCACAGAAAAGAAGGGTATTGAGATCCATAGGTCTTTTAACTCTAAGGCGACGACCGTAAATCAAGCTCCTGGCCAACTGCTCAGGCGAGGACTAAGGAGCTAAGGACGAAAAGAAACAACCATCAAAGACACAATTAATCGCCACCGGGGGGGGTCAAGACATGTGGATAACAAGGCCATAGGAGACAACAACCATTGAGCTAGGCTAAGAAAAGTTTCATCATCAACTTAAAAAGACATCAGATTATCTTTCCAATGAATAAGTAGATCCAAGCATAAGTCCTAATACAATCTACCAAGAAAATGAAGAGAGTGTACCGTAGCCTGAACGCCCGCTCCGAGTGTCGTTTGTGCGCTCCGTGCAACTCCCGCTTGCCGACCGTCGAGACTTCACTGGTACCTCCCAGCCAATGCTAAGGGTACTCTTCTTCCCCCTTAGCCCCCTGAGCCGCAAAGGGGCCACACACACTATCCAAAGATCTTGCATAGCACTCAGCTCGCCTCGCAAGGCCGAGCTACCACTCCTCTCTGAGCTGGGTATCCCAACTCCCACAAATAAATCAGTCAAGATGATAATTCTGCAGTGTAATGTTACGCAAACAGAAGATGATCCTTCCCCCTTCTCCTCCCTTTCTTTTATAGAGTTCTGAACTTCCTTTCTTTCCTAAAATCTCATTTAATTAAAGTTTTTAAAAATAAATTCCCAAAAATTCCTCTTCGTACAAGTGTCCCTCATCCCCTACAATCCTCCATGAATTAATTTCTTTAATTAAGTAATTATCTTTATTTCCCTCACCCACCTAGAGTTACTCCTAGAATCACTCCTGGGTGTCCCCAAATTCCCTTACAGGTTTTAAAGGCTTTCCCTATCACGAAGTTGCTAATTCAGTTTAAAATTAGAAAGCTCTTAAATGTAGATTCTTTACTAAGTTGACTTCCCGCTTTTTCCCTTAAGTTTCCCCTTTTTCCTTTTTATGTTACCTCTTTTCCCTAGTTTCCTATTTTTTTTATTTTCCCTCTTTCCCCTTTTTCTTAGAACTCAAAAAGATAGGTGTGGAATTTAACCCCTTTTCCCTTTTATCATTAATTTAGTATCTTTTTAAATTATCAAAAGATAAAATAAATTAATTCCCTCTTTACATTTTATATCCACATATTTTATTTCTTATGAATAATTTCATTTCTTACTCCCTTTATGTTACAAAATTTTATGAAGACCATAATTATTACTAAAGTGGTTTTTATTTTAAATTTATTATTTTATTTTATTTTATCTATTTATTATATTTTTATTTTTTTTAATTATTATTATTTTTTTAAAGGTAGACAAAATTTTACCCCTAGCGAAATTTTAGACTTAGAACTTTAGATTTTGTACTGGGAAACATTTAATTAGGGAAATTGTTTTTAAAATTTCTTAACCTGTTATTTGTCTTAGGGCCATCTAGGTTCATCCCTCTATCATCATCAATGCAACGTGCCCTTTAGGATGCACTAGGTGCTCCAAGGGTGCCACTTGCCTCATCTATTCCCTTGCACGATATGCCCTTCAGGATGCACCACGTGCTTCAAGGGTGCCACTCACCTCTTGACTGATTGGTAGACATCAATAACCCCTGGAGTCAACACTCCACCAAGTGAACTTGTGGGAGACTAAGGGCCTCTAAGGAATAAGGCCCCCACCTTATTGTGCGCCCCTTAGAATCTTCGTGAGCGACTGTTGCAGTCTACCCTCACGGCTTCGTCGGTCCTCTCGAACTAGGTAATCATTAACCTACAGTTCGAGCCACGGCGTGAGTGCTAATAGGTTGTGGCAGGGCTGCTATCCACACCTCTCCCTCAACATCTCTGGTAGTCATGTGTGACCCCTTTACTCCATATGTGAGTCTGGTCGGCAAGCTATCGTCAGCCTGCATCATCAACAAATCATGTCAGAACATATCCATATCATATCACCCAGTCAGATGCACTAATATCACAGTAAAACAATCAAACCCCAATGGCACACTCCCTGACTCGATCCGGAGTCCAAGGGGTTCCATCGATGCCTCTGCATCCTCAAGGTCCAAAACCCTGCACTCTCAGTAAAACCGAGTCAATAGCACCTGTCTATGTCAATGTAGTAAAACAACATGTCATCAACCCATAACGCCTCATAATCAAAATCAAAAGTTTTAATAGCATAAAATCTGAATCACTTGCGAGCAAGTGTCCTCAAAGAATAATTTCGCTTAGTGCGCTAAAGCAGGATGTTACAAATTGAGAGATTGGCACGCTACCTTGCAGATAGACATTAACAGCTAATAAATTTATGTTGTTGTGATCCAAACGGAAGCTAATACTATTCTTCCCCCATTGCAAATGGCTAGCCAATAAGTTAAACAATATAACTTCTATACAATGAATTGCAATTGAGCTTATAATGGTATTGCACGGATTTCACAGGTGTAGGCTACCCATTTTTAATTAATAGCAAAATTGAGGTGCTGTTGAACTATTGTAGAATATCATATAAAGTTTAGACGTGCTAGATTCATATGAGGTATGTTTAGTGGGTTTTATTGTTTAGACTACAGCTATGAGGTGGCTGTAGCCTGAACTAGAAATGATTTGGAATAATAATATAAATTAAAATATCACTAATCTTATGAAGTGACGTGTAAGTCGTGGAGTAAATAGGTGTCTGCCACATAGGTTCCCATAAAATATCATATCGTTGTATGTATCTTATTAACTCCGCTATAGTTCCTTCATATTAGGTTACTGAATCTGTACTTCTAATGTATCTCATAGATAAATTATTCCACATATGAGGCCATAGCTATAGAACCCACAGTAGGCTAAATGTAGAATATCATATTAGTATAGTCATTCATTTTGTTCATCTTTTCTTATTTGCCAGGTTATTCATTCATTATAGGTAATGGTGAATAATAATAACATATTTTTTGTTTTTTTTATAATCCTAATTAGTAAAAGCATATATTTTCACTTGAAAAGATTACACATTTTAATTTACTATATTATACTTATAATTGAACAATGAAAAGGAGTAATGATTATCACAAACAAGGGCTATAACTGAGTTAAATTTATTCAGCCACACATTTGCTTTATTCAGCCACACGTTCAAGTTTAGTTATGCTAATATTTGTTGCTTCCTTTTTCCAGAAGATATTAAAAGCATGGTAAATTCAACTAGAGCAGCTTGAATAACACAACCTGGTGCACATTCGTTGAGCTTGTAAAAACCAGTTTGGATATAGGAGTCCTCGGCCTAAGAAAGGATCTGGGAGCTGATACTACCTACTTGATACAAACTCTGCCTAAGGCTTTCTCAAACTTTAATGTCTTGAAATTTAGTTTGTTCATATTACAGCGCGTACTAAAGAGACGCACTCCCACTCCCTTAAACAAATGGAATGGCCAAAATTCATTGAGTAGGGATTGATATAGTAAAATCACCCACGATGCATGCTTTCACCATGCCAAAAGAATGCATAGATTTTTTTTTATTTGTTGTTGAACAATTTTCCTCTAGAAATAATTTTGGATGTCAATATTTTCACACATCAGATAAAATGGCGACATGCTTTCACCATGTCAAAAGTTCAGAAGAATGCAGAGATTTATTTTTTATTTGTTGTTGAATAATTTGCATCTACACAGAATTTTGGATGCCATTATTTTCACACATCAAAAAACTTTGAGACATACTTTCTTCAGGTCAGAAGAATGCATATAATTGCTATGTGAGAAAACCATTAAGTAAACTTGAAACTCAGTAAAATACTAAATTATTGGCCACTAATAAAATGCTTGCACAAGAATGCATATAATTGTTATTCAAGAAAACCTTCTAGTAAACTTGAATCTAAGTGAAATACTAAATTATGGGTAAGAAATGGAATACTTGCAAAAGAATGCATATAATTGTTTTTTAATCTGAACATTATGAAGTGGAAATTAGTTGGAAATTAGAATATTAAGAGGCAAATTTTCAATTATCAAACAAAAATTAAAATTATAAACTTTCAAATTAAAAATTTAAAAATTAAAATTATAAACTTTCAAATTAAAAATTTTATTTTAATTTTCATTAAAGTAGAGATCTAAATTCTTGAATTAAAAAGAAACAATAAGTGCCAGAACAGGTTACTCACGATTTATGGTTTTCTACCACTACTTATGCCATGGTGAATGTATTTTAGCCTTCGGCTTAGATAAAATTAATCAATGAGAATGTCTATTAATGGTTTATATAAAATTAATTTACTCAAACAAAATAATTCAAAGTTTATTGAGTTGTGGTTAGGATTAACTAACAACCATGGCCATATTTGAATTATCACAGCATTATCTCTAGGCTTTTAAGACAATGGCTAAAGGACCAAAAAATTTGAAATATAAAATTTAGATAAAGCATATATAATGATAAATATCTACTTAGTTACAAACTATCTCTAAAAATTCAAAATTTTGCTAACTCCATGATGGATAAAATCTCTCAAAATTAAAAGTTTTGCTAAAAAAAATGTTTACACCTTTGATTACAGTTATAAATTCAAAATTATTTTGATATATAAAAAAAATACTTAATACATATTAAAATCAAATCTAATCTAATCATATTAATTTTTTTCCAAAACATATAAATTATATTAAATTTATAATTATATATAATTGCAATCCACGCTATATGTTGAATGTCATAAATAAATTTTTCATGAACCAGGATGCCTGTCATCTCACTAAACCAATACATCTAAAATCTAATTAAATATACGCTCTTTGTTGTTATCACTTATAAATAAACATATTCCATCAACTATAATTTTCAGGGTGTCATAGCATAAAAAAGCGGGCCACAGTCGAATTTCTTGATTTGCTTTCATAACTTTTAAAATTTCGATTATAGCATGCATGAAATATGTGATATAATGCTCATAAGCAGGTAAAGGAGAAATGTGAGATGCTCAATCAGAAGAGTGTCAAGGGGATAAAACAAATTAAGCATATAAAAAATGTTTCACATTTTTAAAAAATTGCATATGACTATTAAGATGTTTGATGTTTTACAAATTTGCGTAGCCATTGTGAATCTATTTCAGCCTTCAACTTAGATAAGCGTTTCTTCTGTTTCTTTTCGGCCCCACTCGCATCCGCTCCTTACACGACTCTACAAACACACAGATAAGTGAAAAGTATTCCAACAAGCTAATATTGAAGCACCAATCACCTCTCTGTCTATTAACTCAGAAAACAGAAATTATAGCAGCTCAAAACCAAACTGTAGATATCAGTCAAATCTCTAAGACATCTATAAATGGTATTCCCTATCTCTTTGAAGTTTTTTAAAAATTAGAATTTGGTATGATAATTCTTGTCACATCACTTTTCGTTTCATTATTTGAATTTTCAAATTTTGCCAAGTCAGAAAAGGCGCTACAAGAATAGCGCTATTCTTGCATCGCTGGGAATAATCATGGTTTTGCATGTGCCACCCAGCTTAGATCGTGTCCTAACTTGTCAAATCATGAATAGAATATCCTCCTACTTCCTTATGATCTATTTTGGGTTGCCATTTTTATCATAACATAATTATACAAAGGATTGAGCTCTACTCGTCATACCTGCATCAAATATACACATCTCATCATCATGGATAAAATCATCACCTTTCTATTTTAGTATGTCTATTATTTTATGCAGGGATTATAGACCAATAAATAACTTCTGGCTTTAAACAGCTCTTGGGAATTGAGGATTCAACCATCAATCTTCTCATAATTGTCTACAGGATCAAATCAGCGGTATGGAACCCAAGCAGTATGGAACCCAAAAAGAGTCGCCAAATAATCAGACTAGAGCTAGAAGACATAGAGTTGCTTGAAGCATTCCCTCACATGGCGTAGAAATTCAAGGATGTTGGTTGGTTCGATTTTTTCTTAATGTTCGAAGGGCACGATGAACAAATTTTGATGGTGTTTGCACATAATTTTTACAGTTTCGAATCTGTGGTTGGAAAACTTCTGATGCATGTGACAGAACATTCTATTGCTAAAGCTTGCAGATTGCCACTGTATGGAGAAATATGGTGGAAGAAGAAGAATGTGGTCATGGAATTTGTAAATCAATTTCTAATTCTAGAGAAGAAAAACCCTAACTGAAGCCAGGTAAGGAAAGAATGACACATTGCCTGGCTATTTATCCACATGTACATTACATGTGAAGGAATTTTTTCCTTGGTTTATCTCTATCATATCATAATGTTGATTCATATAAATGGTGATTATCCTCTTAACTTACCCTATTTTCTATTAAAAAGTTTATCCAAGATGTCTAAGAGGGTCCAATCTCATCCTGCTACAGAAAAAAACAGATCAAGGTTTAATTAGAACATTAGTAGTCTCCTCCTTAAATAAATTCCATAGATCGTGGGATTGGTTAATCCAGTCTTTAAAATTGTATTTACAGTCAAAGAAATCAGCCAAACAAAAATAGACTCCTCAAGTCATCGAAGTCTTAATAAAAGAAGAGTCACCTACAACTAGGGTAACTCGGGCTAGCAAGAGAAAATTGCAAATTCAACAAATTATTTGGGATTTTCCTATAGGTGAAGACCATGAGAAAGCTACCACTAATCGAGGTAATAATCCTAAAACGAATGAAGACACTGACATCTATCATAATCCAGATACAAAGAGGGAAATTGATGAATATGAGGATTGCACTACAAGCCCAATTCAGACTCTAGTCAAACATAAACAACAATCTATAGGTAAGAAGAATGCAAAGAGTAAAAAAAAGAGCAAAAAACAAACACCTATACCTAAGTTCTCTAGGAGGAATTCCACCGGAGCTGCCAATAAATCTAGATTGAATTCAAAAGGAATGTTTCATCCTTCCTTCAAGAAGGAGAATCTTATAATTATAGAAGATAATTCAAAGGATTCTAAGAAGGGGATCAAAAAAAAGGTAGTGGCATCTTCTTTACACAGAACTGAGAAAGAATTTGAAGACTTGAGGAAGAAACAAGAAAAGAGAAAGAAGATTGTTAAGTACTCCAGAAGACCTATGACTAGAGAAACCAGAAAATCATCTTCAATATCTAAATCTATGTTTAAAGGTACAGATGGAGTTTATGATGACATAGATTATCTTTTTGCAGAACCAAACCAAATGCAAGACCTTCCAGAAACCAAAGATTCTGATTGCACCGAGGATGAAGATATTAGTTCTAGACTATCTTCAAAATATGTGATTAAATTAAGAAAACCTCAAACTGTTGTAGATCTGAATTTACCTTCCCTTGTAGAGGAATATCCAGAATTTAAATTTAAATCAAGGAAGGAAAAAGATAAAGTAAAGGAGCTACAGAGTATGATAAAGAAATTGAAGAAAGAGAAATCTTTGGTTGAGCAATGGAATTCCAAACAACAAGAAAAGATACAAGAGTTTAAAAGGAAAATAAATGAACAGAAGGCAATGCTTAAAGAGGTCTCAGGATATATTGGCATAATGTTGTGTTAACAACCAAGCTTAAATAGAGATACACCAAGGCTAGTACAATCATCATACCAAGATGGTTCATGAATAATTTTGCTTCAATTTTGATTGTTAGATGTTGTTGCTCAGTAACTAAAAACGAACAATTCAATTCCTAATGTTTGGATCAAATGAAACTTTTGATATCTCGGATGGAACAACTCAACAACTTATGGTTCCATTTTTTATGGGATTTGTGAGTTTTTGTAAAGCTATCTCCTAATCTATATTTGGATTGGTTGTTGAGCCCTCGACTATATATGCATTATAAGTGCTCGTTAAAACTAATTTTCCTACGAAATAGGCATTGACAAGATCCTATTACAAAACTATAAAAAAGAAAAAAGGATCTACATAAATACTCTATGAAGTTTAAATAGACACAATAAACATTGTATGAGGGTCGATAAGTTTTTCATTCAGAGACCATTTTGTAAAATCCATTGTAAGAGAGTTTATATTCTATATTGATACTAAATGGAAAAGACATGTTGATGGTCAAATTTTCTTTCATATTTTATTCTATTTCTTTTTTTATTTGAAGTAATTTATTCTATTGCAATGCATTTAATTTTTTTATTTTGAGGAACACAATTAAAATTTTGTTGTTTTTTTTATTATTATCATGGTTGTCTTCAAATACATGTTCTTCTTTCTCAATGATATTTTGAAATAAGAAATCTATATGGAGTTGAAAATTTGGATACTCTCATATATTATTTTCTGTATTTACCTTATTCTCTCATCTATTAATGTGACTATCATTTACTAAATCAGTAGGATGTTTTCTAGCTTTTACATTGAGTTATATGTTTATTTGAATCCTTAAACCTGCTTTCAACCACTTTCTAAAATCTATTCATAAAACCCTTAAAACACCATTGCAATAACCTAATGATACCCTAGCTTTCCTTCTCACAGTCAAATACAACTTTAGGGACTAACAGTTACAATGTACTTAAACATACTAAGTGGAATCCCTCCTATGACCATGTCAAAACCCTACTCACCTAAGATAGTGCACCCACTTTGTATGAGTAATTTTCCTATCCTATTCACTACTAGTGAAGTAAATTACCTCACCGTCTTCAAACTTGTCCCATCTTAGAATAAATCAATCAACATGCAAGGAACTTTTCCAAAAACTGGCTTTAACCATGTGTCTAGTCTAAATCTGAAAAACTACTGGAGCAATTTTGATGCAGGAGCATCGCCCACGTCAAGCGAGCCAGCGCGAAAGCAGAGGACAGCTGGACAAGCCAACACAAATTTCTTTTTGAATTTCACCTTGAAATTGTTGTGCAAACATTAATGAAGAGATTTAATGGGGCGCACTTGTAAATTGTATATGGACCTTCAGAGGATAGCTCTCGTCCTTAGATAGATGAGGCATTTAGTAGATTTAATGCAGCTAGGTAAGAATTTAATTCTAGATTAGACAGTTTTAGAGTTCGAGAGGGAAAATGGATATAGACACCCTCCTTTGTACATTGTATTATTATTCATCAAGCATTCAGGAGAAAAGAGCAAGAAGAGAAAATTGTTAAGAACACCCATGTACAGGCATTTGAATTAATAGAAGGAAGTTCTGATTCAAATTCATGGCTGGTGTTGTTTCTCTGTGTATATTGTTCATGTTCTTATGAATGCTTGTTTTCTGATTATGCATTTGCTATATATATGTTGTGCATGTGATTTCATGGTTTAACTTGAAGTCTGAGAGAGAATGAGTTTCAATTGTTTCTCTATATGAGCCAGGAGATTCCTGCAAGGTGTGCAGTGGAATTCATCCGCAAGGAGTGCGTCGATGAAGGCTCGATAGTTTAACGCTCGTTCTCATTCACCCAGAAGTAGAATTGGGTTGTTGAAGCCGTGCAAGGTGTGTGCAGGTAGAAGAAGAAGTCTCAGTTGCCAATCTGAGCAAAAGGAATTTAGAGACTGTTGTTGCAGGAGTTGCACAGAGTCTGAAGTATTCAACACTTGAGGTGGTTCAATATCAAGCGCAAGGGGTGTGCGCAGGTTTCTCAGAAATATCAGTGTTAAAAATCTCAGGAGGTGTCGCACCTTTGTGGTTTTTTCAAAGGAAATCACTGGGAGGAGCGCGTGGACATTTCAAGGACGAGTTCCAAGTGCAGGTGTTGAAAGGCAAAGCGTGAGATGGAACATTTAGCCATATCAGATAAATCCTCAATTAGGAGGAACCTATGGTCAGGATTCACAGGGAAGATCAGCGAAGTCCCGACAGCTGTCAAATCTAGTGGAAGACGCGTACAGGTTAAGACTTAGCGTGCAGGGAAGGAGTCGGGGCACCTCGAGACTCGACTCATCAGAGAATCAGAGTTTCCAGAAACATAGGATTCTCACAGGGAGAACTCGTGATCTGCGATTTCCCAAAAGGAGTATAGTCGTAGATCCTGGACCAGACACGTATCAGCAATCCGGAGAATCGGGGTTTCAGTATTCGGGATTTTCCCATGCAAAGGAAATGCTACAATTGAAATCGCGATCATGCGATAACCCATAGCGCGAAAAGGAGGGGTGACGTGGAGGAGAGCGCCCACATGTGCATCGGGGTTCGGGACTTGGAGAGCCTAGTGAGTTTGTGTAACAGGAACCGCGATTTCCCGAAACGTGATTTCCCGATTTCCATGGAGTGTGGGCCACGGGTGCTAGAGCAAGTAGGACAGGTGCCATCGCGGATCGGGGATCAGGAATCCTTGAGGCGAGAAATTCACTACCTCGCAAAAGTTGATTTCGCGACGGGATAATTCTCGACAGAAGCAAGGAAGGCGTAAAGTGGATATTTCATCGGGTTTTTGGGAGTTGTGAGACCCGAGTGCAGGACTCAAAATCAAGCGAGTTTCGATTTCTCGATAGGATAAAGGGAGATCACCACGAGCATTCTGTGGGTACAAAAAACTTCCAACAAGGGAGTTGAAGAGAATTTTATCTCTTCAGGTCTAAGGAGAAGAAGGTCCTGGTGGAAGTGGACGTGTCGGTTGGTGCGTGGGCGTCAGAGGGCATAGTCTATGTCAGTGTGGTATCAGAGCGGGAATATCTTTGCTTTCTGTAGCAAAGAAGAAGATACACCATGCTGCCCAGAAGAGAAAGACAGTCACCTGATCCAGAAGATAGGGAGGTGAGAAGAAGAGGCAGGCCGGCAGGAAATCCAGAAATGGAGCGGCAGATGAGAGATCTCCGAGCAAGGCTCGAGGAGATGGAGACAGCTCAGAGACGCGGAGTTGGTGCAGGGGATCTTAGTGATTCCAAGGTTGAAGAGGAAGCTGGACATGAAGAAGAAGTCATCGCAGAAGATGCATGAACCGAGTGGTTGATCAAAGCCATTGCCAGAATGGGGGCGAAGACGAAGATGGACATTCCAGTATACGAAGGAAATTTGGATGTAGAGGAGCTACTAGATTGGATTAGAGCTCTTGATACCTACTTCGATTACGAAGATATCGAAGAGGATAAGAAGGTCAGGCATGCTGTCACAAAATTAAAGGGACACGCAGCATTATGGTGGGATGAGATACAATCAGATAGACGCTGCAAGGGTAAGTAAAATATTAAAAGCTGGGATCGAATGATCGCAAAGATGAAGGAGAAATTCATCCCAAGAGATTACCAGATTTCACTGTTCAGAAGAATGCAGAACCTGAGACAGATACTGATGACAGTGAAAGAATAAACTGAGGAATTCTATCGACTGAACATCAGAGTAGGTCATCGGGAGAGCGATGATGAGAAGGTTGCTAGATATCTAAATGGTCTGAGATACGACATTCAGGATGAACTAAGCATGCTAACCATCCAAATGGTGAAAGATGCTTACCAATTGGCTCTGAAAGCCGAGGAGAAGCTGAGCCGAAAGAAAGGACAGCGAGGGTGAGACAGAAGTCATCCCAAAGGAAAAGCAGTTGCCCAAGACAAATTCCAGAAGCCCAAAGAGGAATGGAAGAAACCTCAGGGTAAGGTTGAAAGAGGTGGAACCTCTCAGAGGCAGCCATATGTTGAGCAGAGAGGAAAACAAAATGATCAGTGAGGAGATTATGCTGACGGAAATACTTTTCCTCGTACCAGAGGTAGAGGTAGAGGCCGAGGAGGAGTGATCGCATGTTTCATATGTAGGAAGAATGGGCACAAGTCATACGAGTGTCTAGAGAAAAAGAAAGATACAGGAGAAGCTCACATCGCAGAAGCGCTAAGGCGTGATGCTGAAGCCGAAGATGCAGAAAGTGAAAGATTGCTTGCAATGCATAAAGTCCTTTTGACACCCGAGAAAGAGGTGGAAAGCTCAGTGCAAAGGACTAGACTGTTCAGAACAGCTTGCAAGGCCAAGGACTGGGTGTGCAAGGTTATTGTTGATAGTGGAAGCATGGATAATCTCATTTCAATCGAGATGGTGGAGAAACTGGAGATGGAAATGACTGATCATCCCAGTCCATACAGAGTTTCATGGCTATAGAAAGGACACCAGGTAACTGTTACTAAACAATACTTGGTTGAATTCAAAATAGGTAGGTATAATGATAAAATTTTATGTGATGTTATTCCCATGGATGTATGTCATTTATTGCTGGGAAGACCATGGAAATATGACAGAAATGTGATTCATGATGGGAGAATGAACACATATACCATGGAGAAAAATGGGAGAACCCATATGTTGCTTCCGATAAAGGATAAAGAGGTGAAGCCGGAAGTAAGAAGAACAATACTTCTCATGAGTGGGAAAGAGCTTATTACAGAGGTTGAGAAGAAAGAAGATCCACAATTCTTTGTTGTCATAAAACCGGGGATTGTTCTGACTAGCACAAGAGTGGATGATTTACCGGATGAGGTTCAGGAACTGTTGGAAGAGTTCGTTGACATCATAGTGGACGAATTACCTCATTCATTGTCGCCGATGAGAAGTGTGAGTCATCACATAGACCTCATACCAGGAGCAAGTTTACCAAACAAAGCCGCGTACACGTTGACGCCGCAAGAAAATGAGGAGGTCAAGAGACAAGTCCAAGATTTGATAGACAAAGGATTGGTCAGAGAAAGCTTGAGTCCATGTGTTGTACCAACAGTGCTCAATCCGAAGAAAGACGGAGGCTGGAGGATGTGTATCGACTCAAGAGTGATCAACAAGATAACCATTAGATACAAGTTTCCATTGCCAAGGATGGATGATCTGATGGATTGCCTGAGTGGGGCAAATTATTTTTCAAAGATTGACTTGAAAAGCAGTTACCACCAGATTCGTATGAGAGAAGGCGATGAGTGGAAAACAACATTCAAGACAAATGAAGGTTTGTATGAATGGCTAGTCATGCCGTTTGGTTTGACGAATGTGCCAAGTACTTTTATGAGACTGGTGAATGAAGTCCTGAGGGATTTCATCGGAAAGTTTTTCATTGTTTATTTGGACGACATACTGATTTACAGTAAATCAGAGGCTGAACATTTGAAGAATTTGGCCATTGTGATGAGAAAGTTACAGCAGGAGAAGTTGTTGATAAACATGAAGAAGTCCTCATTTATGAAGACAGAGCTCATTTATTTGGGTTTTGTTATTTCGGCTAATGAGTTGAAGATGGATCCAAGTAAAGTGGTTGTAATAAAGAATTGGCCATCACTGAGAAATGTTTTCGAGGTGAGGAGCTTCCATAGTTTGGCTAGTTTCTATAGAAAGTTCATCAAGAATTTCAGTGGGATTAGCGCAGCGATGATGGACACAGTGAAGAAGAGGCATAAGTCTTTTTAGTGGACAGTTGAGGCTGAGAAGAGCTTCAATCTGTTGAAGCGAAAGATCACAGAGCAACCAGTGTTGGTGTTGCCAGATTTTCAGAAGACGTTCCAGGTGAAATGTGATACCAGTGGGTATGCCATAGGAGCGGTTTTGAGTCAGGAGGACAAACCAATTGCATATTTCAATGAGAAGATGGATGACACAAAGATGAAATACTCCACGTATGATAAGGAGTTTTACGCTATCATACAGGCGTTGAAGAAGTGGAAGCATTACTTGATCCCGAAGGAATTTGTTTTGTACAGTGACAATCATGCATTACAGTTTGTGACTCAACAGGAGAAGTTGAATCAGAAGCATGCAAAATGGGTAGAGTATATGCAGAATTTCACGTTTTTGATCAAACATATTTCGGGTACTGCTAACAAAGTGGTTGATGCTTTGAGCAGGAAATGTTTGTTGTTGTAGGAGTTTCAAGTAAAAACTTTGGGTTTTGAAAATCTCAGAGACATGTATGCAGGAGATGAAAATTTTACAGAGGCATATGAAGTAGCCGAGAATCTAGTTCTCAGAGACAGGAGCCCTTGGATAGATTATATGATCTAGGAAGGATTGCTTTTCAGAGGCAATCAGCTGTGTATTCCGAAATGCTCCATGAGGGAGAATCTGTTAAAGGAGAAGCACAGCGGAGGTTTAGTAGGGCACTTTGTCCATGACAAAACATTCGAGAAGTTGAGAGAATCGTATTTTTGGCTAGGGATGCGAGCAGAGGTCAAGCGGTTTGTTGACAGATGTCGAATTTGTCAGCATTCAAAAAAGAGAAAGAAGAATGCAGGTTTATACCAGCCATTGCCCATACCAGAGAGGCCATGGGAGGCGATAAGCATGGATTTTATATTGGGTTTGTCAAGGACGCAGAGAGGTGTTGATTCCATCTTTGTATTCATGGACAGGTTTTAAAAAATGGCACACTTCATCCCATGCCAGAAGACTAGCGATGCGACACACATCGCAAACTTGTTTTTCAAAGAGGTCATTCGACTTCATGGATTGCCGAAAAGTATTGTTTCAGACAGAGACACAAAATTCATAGGGCATTTTTGGAGGACGTTATGGAAGAAGCTAGGAACTAATCTGGCATTTAGTTATGCTTATCATCCTCAGACGGATGGACAGACAGAATTGGTCAACCGAAGTCTGGGAGATTTATTGAGAAGCTTGGTGACGGAGCACCATAGCAGTTGGGACAGCATATTTCCACAAGCAGAATTTGCATACAATGATTCAGTGAATAGGAGCACAGGTAGAAGTCCATTTCAGGTTGTATATGGGATGCAGCCGAGAGGAGTTTCTGAATTGCGAGATTCAGAACAGACTACGACTCGCAGTGCGAGTGCAGAAGAATTCACTGAGGCGATGCGGGAACTTCATGGTCAGGTGAAGTAGCGGTTGCAGGATTCCAACCAGGAGTATAAGCACAGAGAAGATCAGCATCGGAGACAACTTCAGTTTGAATTTGGTGATCTAGTTCTGGCACATCTGAGGAAAGAAAGGTTCCCAAGGGGAACATACAATAAATTTAAGATGAAGAAAATCAGGCCATGCAAGGTCTTGAGAAAATTTGGAGAGAATGCGTATGAAATTGAATTGCCGGATGGCATTGGGATATCTCCAACATTCAATGTCTCAGACTTATATCCATATAAGGCTGAGGAAGCAGGAGCTGGAAGTGATGAACAGCCAGAGGTTCATTGGCAGAAGCAATTACCAGTAGCAGAGAAGCTGCATATGGAATGCATACTGGACAAGAGAATGGGTAAGAAGACCAGAAGAAAAGAATACTTTGAGTATCTGGTCAAGTGGAAGAATCTCCCAGTGGAGGATGCCAGTTGGGAAACTGAAGAAATGATACAGAAGCATGGACAGACCGTGCAGGAGCTCATGGATAGGAGCCCATGAAATTTTTCAAGCGAGGGAGTATGATGCAGGAGCATCACCCACATCAAGTGAGCCAGCGTGAAAGCAGAGGACAGCTAGACAAGCCAGCACGAATTTCCTTTTGAATTTCACCTTGAAACTGTTGCGCAAACATTAATGAAGAGATTTAATGGGGCGCACTTGTAAATTGTATATGGACCTTGAGCGGATAGCTCTCGTCCTTAGATAGATGAGGCATTTAGTAGATTTAATGCAGCTAGGTAAGAATTTAATTCTAGATTAAACAGTTTTAGAGTTCGAGAGGGAAAACGGATATAGACACCCTCCTTTGTACATTGTATTATTATTCATCAAGCATTCAGGAGAAAAGAGCAAGTAGAGAAAATTGTGAAGAACACCCATGTACAGGCATTTGAATTAATAGAAGGAAGTTATGATTCAAATTCATGGCTGATGTTGTTTCTCTGTGTATATTTTTCATGTGCTTATGAATGTTTGTTTTATGATTATGCATTTTCTATATATATGTTGTGCATGTGATTTCATGGTTTAACTTGAAGTCTGAGAGAGAATGAGTTTCAATTGTTTCTCTATCTGAGCCAGGAGATTCCTGCAAGGTGTGCAGTGGAATTCATCTGCAAGGAGTGTGTCGATGAAGGCTCGATAGTTTAACGCTCATTCTCATTCACCCAGAAGCAGAAGTGGGTTGTTGAAGCCATGCAAGGTGTGTGCAGGTAGAAGAAGAAGTCTCAGTTGTCAATATGAGCAAAAGGAATTTAGAGACTGTTGCTGCAGGAGTTGCACAGAGTCTGAAGTATTCAACACTTGAGGTGGTTGAATATCAAGCGCAAGGGGTGTGCGCAAGTTTCTCGGAAATATCAGCGTTGAAAAGCTCAGGAGGTGTCGCACCTTTGTGGTTTTTTCAAAGGAAAGCACTGGGAGGAGTGCGTGGACGTTTCAAGGACGAGTTCCAAGCACAGGCGTTGAAAGGCAAAGCGCGAGAAGGAACACTTAGCCATTTCAGAGAAATCCTCAAGTAGGAGAAACCTATGGTCAAGATTCACAGGGAAGATCAGTGAAGTCCCGACAGCTGTCAGATCTAGTGGAAGACGCGTACATGTTAAGCCTTAGCGTGCAAGGAAGGAGTCGGGGTACCTCGGGACTCGACTCATCGGAGAATCGGAGTTTCCAGGAACATAGAATTCTCGCAGGGAGAACTCGTGATCCGTGATTTCTCGAAAGGAGTATAGGCGTAGATCCCGGACCGGGTACGTGTCAGCAATTCGGAGAGTCGGGGTTTTGGTATTCAGGATTTTCCCATGCAAAGGAAATGCTACAATTGAAATCGTGATCACGCGATAACCGATAGCGCAACAAGGAGGGGTGATGTGGAGGAGAGCGCCCACACATGCATCGTGGTTCGGGACTTGGAGAGCCTAGTGAGTTTGTGTAACAGGAACCGCGATTTTCCGAAACGTGATTTCCCGATTTCCACGGAGTGTGGGCCACGGGTGCCAGAGCAAGCAGGACAGGTGCCATCGCGGATCGGGGATCGAGAATCCTTGAGGCGAGAAATTCACTACCTCACAAAAGTCGATTTCGCGACGGGATAATTCCCGACAGAAGCAAGGAAGGCGTAAAGTGGATATTTCGTCGGGTTTTCGGGAGCTGTGAAACCCGAGTGCAGGACTCAAAATCAAGCGAGTTCTGATTTCTCGATAGGATAAAGGGAGATCACCACGAGCATTCTGTGGGTACAGAAAACTTCCGACAAGGGAGTTGAAGAGCATTTTAGCTCTTCGGGCCTAAGGAGAAGAAGGTCCTGGTGGAAGTGGACATGTCGGTTGGTGTGTGGGCATCAGAGGGCATAGTCTGTGTCAAATTTGCTTCTTATAACTTAATAAAAACACTTAACTCAAGAGAAAAAAGGCCTAAACTAAAACAAAAAAAACACTTGTAAATAAGAAAAATCCAACACTCTAAAGATAGCAACTTTAAACTAACATGTAGGCACCTACCTCTATCTCTAACTCTCTATAACTATTGTTGTGCCCTCAACTTCTATGTTACACTTTCAACAATGCACCCACCCATCCACTATAATCTGTACAGGGAACAAAAGTTGCATTGATTCTGTTGAGTGTGTCAATCTATTATCCCTGCTGAAGAATATACAACGGTGGAATATGTTGTTGCTCAGGAAGGGTGACTCACGAAACAGATAAAACCAACAATCTTCACAACATAGAGTCTAAGAACATCATGTAGCTGGAGCATTGTGGATGGACCTTCTCTGGATAACATCATTGTTTAATGTTACCAGAATCAACATAATTTAATGGCATAAATTTAATGTGTAGGGCGGTAGGGAGACGGTGAGGGTGAGAAGGTGGCTAGGCATTGAGGAGGTCACCAAGCCTATGTAAGAATCAGAGCCAGCCTACAAAGGAGTTAGTAATAATTTAGAAATTTTGTTTTTTATTTAAGTAATTTTTATTTCTTATGGAAAATAAATCAGCTTATACGATTATATTTATGTCAAATTAAAATGAATTCAACCAATCAAAAATCATATAACATAAATGATAAAATTTTAAAATGTATTATTTACATAGAAAAAAGAAAAATAATTAAAATGAATTTAACCAATCAAAACTCACATAACATAAACGATAAAATTTAAAAATGTATTATTTACATAGAAAAAGAAAAAATAATATATAGTTTTAGTACAATACTCTACTCCAATTAATCTCATAATAAACCAAATAATAGAAAGTCAAAGCCCTTTGACAGCTCTGCTAATGCTATAGTCCCTTAGCCTGGGACTAATAATAAAAACGGTGCAGGCCAAAACTCTACAACATTGAGTGGGCATTAGATGTTATATTTAAATATTTGATTCTTTCACTGTGTCATCTGTGATTATGACGGTGGATTATTGATTTTATGGGATTGTAACCAGAAACTCAAATTAACGGCTCCCATTACGCCATGTATATTCTCTACTATTTTTCCTTTTTCGCCTTTATACTGTGTATCGGTGACACTGCTCTATTTATATATATGTGATTATCATTAAAAGACTCTGCAGTCATTTCAGAAATACTAATCAGATTTCAATATTGGACATTTTAAGTGTGTTCCTCTGTGACTATCACGTATGTTTTCAATTAAACCACACGGTATATGGTAGAGAAGATAATGTTATACTCGAGATGAAAGGAATGTCGAAAATATTAGACTCGAAATGAAAGGAGTGTCTAATCCTTGCACCATTGTCTCACTAACAACAGGAAAAACAAGTGGCCTATTACAGAGAAATACATTTTAAAAGAACTGTCTCCTCGACTCTAAGCGGGAAAAGTTACAATGAAAGAGCTCCAGCCTCCCATTTGTCATGGAGAACTTTTGTAGTCTGAATAGGATCTCGGAGAG
>ML787021.1:193248-207327 GCA_009831015.1 Picea engelmannii
TATATGCCGGGGATATAATTCATGGCTGCACTGGATACCATGAGTGGTATTGGGTATAATTCTTGTTTCCTTTAAATAGTTTTTATTGTTCAAATAGGTTTTTCAGTAGGTTGAATTTATCTATGCATTCAGAAATACAATTTAAATAACAGAAAATAAAGATTTTGTCCAAATTTACCTTACCACATTCTCACCAAAAAACCCAACCCAAAAATAAAAAAACACCAAAAAATATTAATTTATAATGAAATAGTCAAATATCAAATAAAATTAATAATAATTAATTGAATTATCAATTTCTATTAATTAATAAATTAATATATTTATGTGTATAAAGATTTTATCATTTGGGTGGAACTAGCTATGATACATATTTGTCTTGTCTAGTTTAAGATGATAGTATGAAGAGAAAATGTTAACATCAATAAAATTATAGGGGGCTCTCAATAGGCCCAAGGTCTTATTTTCCAAAGAATGAAAATTAACAATGTTTTAATCATTATGGACTATTATTATTAAAATTATAAATCAATTTTGTGAATTAATATTATGATATAAACAAAAATGTCAACAATATTGATAATAAAGGATGCAATAAAACATAAACATAAAAATATTGGGATATAAAGGATGCAATAAAACATAAACATAAAAATATTGGGATGGAAGACATAGAATTTAACATGGATAATGGAGATCCAACAACTTATTTTTATGACAGTGCTTATGGTTATATCCCCGTGCAACCCATCTCTCCTTAAGAAAAGAGTAAGAGGCCTCCTATCACAACCTCAAGAAGTTGAAAAAGAAGCATAAGGTCTATTATTATGTTTTTCTTGGTTGTGTTTTTAGTATGAGCTTTTTGAATTATAATTTAGATATAGTATATGATTTGCATACTCTATCATGAAATATACATTATCAAACGGAGATATAAACAATATTTCAACTCTATTTTCATTTCATTTCTAAAATTTGCATGTATAGAAGTTGAGACCATAACCATACTCCCATAATTTAAAATCCAAATACTTTACATTTGAACCCCAATAAATTCTCCCATTGTGTTTGTATATTTTCAAATACTACAAGCCTCACATTGTATATTTTTACATACCATGTACATTTAACAATATAACAAATTACATAGCTTGTGTCCATTTTTGCATTAAGATTGAAACCAAATAATTCATTGAGGATGCCCATAGAGTTAAATACTTTGTATATTGAGAATATGCTTATTGTATATTTTCATATACCATGTGCATTTCACAATATAAAAAATTGCATAGCTTGTATCCATTTTTCATTAAGATTGAAACAAATAATTCATTGAGGATGCGACATAGAGTTAAATACTTTGTATATTGAGAACATGCTTAAAGTGGAAGGTAATGTTGTTGGATATATATGTGGTAGGAGACTTATTATGAAAGTGAAGAACAATGTTGTTTAAATTAATGGTGACATTAAAAAATTATATATTTTAGATAAATATTTAATCAATTTTTATACAATTGATATGGATGATGAATAAAAAATAGAAAAATGTGATAATGTTAGTAGAAATGATAACATTCAATTGTCAAAATATTCTACCATGAGTTAGGTTTCATTTATGATGAACCTTATTTAGAAAGGTGGTGTTAATGGAATTAAAATTATATCATCTAAAATATTTAATGAAAATTGAAATGCTATAAATCCAAAAGTGAATGGTTTTTTCTAATGGACATGATAATATGTTTCAAAATAATATGATTGGTAGGTTTTTCAATGATTTTTTATACATTCTTAATCAATAAGAAAGAGTTATTCCAAAATTAAATATGTTGTAAGGTATAAAAATTTAAAGAGTGTGTTTTCTTGAAAGGACCTTGAACAATATGAGAATCTTCTAACAAGCAACGTTGTAACAAGCAACGTTGTAACAAGCAACGTTGAATCAAACATGAGGTGGAGTAGGTATGATTTCAATCTAATTTTAAATATTCAAGAATTAGGCATGGCTTGGGAAGGCTCTAAATGCATGAGAAAACTTTTAGATATGTATTTTAACTAATCTTATATGTGATGAGGAAGATAAATAATTGATATTAAAATAATAATAAGTAAGAATAATTATAGAAATATGAATAGTAGTAAACAATAATGAAATTAATCTCATACTTACACGAAAAATAAATAAATAATCACTTAATATAATTATAACAATAAGGATAATATATGATAAAATAATTAATTTACTATAAAACAATAAAATGTAAAAAGAGAGAAATTCTTAAAATGGACTTTAAGAAAAAGTTAAACAAAGAAAATGTTAAAACTACATTATTAAAATTTAATGGTTTGTTGGGAGGAGAGTCGTACACTCTAGACATGTTTGCAATTAGTGATTGTGGCTTTCTACATTCATATAGATTGTAAGTTTGTTTTCTTTGAAACTTCTAGGTATGACTCTTTAAATTCATTATCTCATTTTGATTATGCAATAAAAATTAAAATAAAAAATATTTTGTATTTTTTTTTAAATGTTGTTGTTTAGTTAAATTACAATAATTAGGTCTATGAAGTGGATCTTGTAGATCTATTATATAATAAATTGAGGTTGTAATGAAGGTTTAATATAGTAGTCACAATAATCATTAATTTAAGGAACTTTCTCATTTGATTAAGTTTTCATTAGTATGAGGTGGTGGTCTTAGATATTCATCTATCTTCTAGCATACTGTCTCTAGAGATAATAGTAAAATCCATTTTCTCTTAAATTGTGAGAGCTACTCCTAGGATTGTTCATTTTCCTCTTAGTGTATATTAAATTTAGCTTTTCCTTGTTAGTATAGATTAAATTTATCTAATTCCATATTGTTCATAAGAATAGGATACATTTGAGAATGTTAATACCTTATGATTGTAGGTACAATATAAAACACCACATAAATGCACAATACTTGGGTTGCAATTTAAAGTCAAACACTATTTTTTATATGTTGATGTAATTCTTTGACTAACAACCAATATTATGTTACTGTTCAATTACATTCCAAAATCAAAATTAATTTTTGCAAATTAACAATGTGGCATACACATACATCAACAACCCTTTAAAATTGAAGAAAGAAATAAAGCATGCCTCTCAAAATATTGAGATGAAGGACATAAAACTTAACACATATAATGGATATCTAGCCACTTCTTTCTATGAAAGTTTAAACAATTATAGCCATGTGCAAGACATTTATCCTCCTCAACAATTGTAAAACAATTGTAAAGTAAATGTTGTTTTTATTAGTTCTATAACAACCGCAATATTGTACTTCATATTTTCAAATTGTTTTTGTACAATATTAGTTTTATTAGTTTTATATCAACAAAATATTGTCAATTAAATATAATTTGGATGATTGTGAAAAATAATTGTTATCTTTCCTACTCTAATTTAATTCTCTAAAAATAACATAAATAAATATTATTATAACAACTTTAAATTTCTCCCATAAAAAAAAATCAACAACAATATTATAATCCATATTTTCACATTAATTTTGGAGAAGCAACAAAAAGCTAATACATAGATGGAAATAAATTTTCCAACCATGCCTTAGAACGCTTCAGCATCATGTGGACGCAAACCCTTCATTAACTGAAGGCGACGCTTTAGTACAATGCAAACAAAAACCCTTTTACTAGCATGTGAAGACAAACAATGAAGTGCCAAGCTGTTGCTTGACCTTGCCATGTCCAATGGAATATAAATCGCCTTGGAGACGAGTGGATCGATCTGGAACGCAAATAATTTGATGCAGGAGCATGAACCCACCATCAGTCAAAATCAAAAACCAAAACTTCTTAGAAGGCGAAGTCGATGATAGAGGACACGATTTGTTGTCTTGCTGGCTTAAAGATGAAATCAAAATCCTGAAAGGATCTTAGGAAGTCGTTAAGAGACGAAATGATCCAGAACGATATATTTTTCCATTAAATTGTGAAGCCTGCGGGCAGTTGTATGCGCGGCCAATCTGGTGTGTAATTGGTCAGCCATGGCGCCATGATCATGTAATGATTAAGTGATAAATTTTAATAGAATTTTCATTTGATGTATTTCTGTGTGAACTCAAATCCTGCATTAATGGAATTCAACCATTAGCTTTATTGTTTGGGAATTCATTGTTGATCGTTTGATTAAGAGATCTGGACGCAAGGGTAATAATGCGTGTATGGTGGAAAATAGCCTTCCGGTAGTATTTGTATTTAGCCATAGATCATATATGTGTGCCATAACCCACAGGTTCCAGGATCGAATTCACGAGTAAATCGATCTTGTCAAGTAGAAGAATCGCTCTTCCTCACAATTCATTCCATTAATTTGAAATTTTGATATTCTTTGGTACTTTTATAAATTGGTTATGTAGAAGGAAGAACAATCTTTTGACTCTCACATGTTGGGCTTAGTATTGGTGGAGGTTTATATTTACGTCGAAAAGCTTACATTTATTGATCATCGACATATTTAATAGGTTTTTAGTGTTTAATTAGTTTTGTATGGACAAGATTAAATATTGATGGAATATTCTTAGTAGTCCCAATAAATCAATGGTTGTGATTTCAACCACTAACTTCCTCACTATTTTTTTACTTTTATTTAATCATATTTAAAATTTACTATGGTGGCTAGCTGATTGCCACTTATGAGTGATTAGGGTTTCATTTTCTAGGCCAACCTAAACCTTTGGCCTTCACCAGCCTCCTTCCAACCAACTCCTTCCAACCACCTCTGGGCCGTTTCTCTTTCCTGACAGTTCAGATTTTGCAAGCCAACTCCTTCCAACCACCTCTGGGCCGTTTCTCTTTCCTGACAGTTCAGATTTTGCAAACCGTCCTTTGTGAGTGTGCTAGTATATCACCAGTTAATAAATCATTTATTCTAATATTTTAAATAATATATAACTTATTTATAATTAAAAAAAAATAGCTTAGGTAAAGTGCAGCCATTCTTCACAACAAGGAAGACAATGAAGAGGGAGTATACACCATGAAACGTTGTGAGATTTTTTTTACAAAACGTCCAATTCCCGGTTCCAAAGAAACATTATGACTACTTGTGGAAAATTTCATGCTCAAAATAGTTATTAATTTTTAAGCCACTAAAATAATATGTTTTTAGAGAGAAAGAATTTAAAATTTTATATTAATAAATGCTTCAACCATTTTCTACCTCATATGAGGATTATTCCTTTTTCATTGAAGTTGGAATGATGGTCATAAATGATACTAATATAATATTTAGATTTAAGATGAAAATATCTAAAATTAAAAATAATAGTTATTTAGAATTTAATTAATGAATTGTATTTTAATATGATAAGGTTTAATTTTATATAGATAATAAATTTAATATTGACATTAGGGTATGTCTACAAAGTTGATAGACAAAAAAATGGCAATTAGGTGAGCACAAACATGCTCACATAAGAATGTGCTCAACATTCCTCATGTGACAAGCTCAACAAACCCTGAATGACCACCCATGATGTCACATCGACCTATTGTCAGGAACATGCACACATGTTTAACCACATGCATGCATTCTTAGAAAGATGCACACATTCCTAATAATTCATAGACATTCCTAAGAATGCACATGCACTCCTACTGGGTCCGACTAAAAATGCCCGCAACTCCTATTGGGCCTGACTAATAATGCCCACAACTCTTTCTTTTGCGCATTCCACCAACCATGCAACACTTTTGAGAGATCATAGCTCTAGGATTTACTCACGAAGTGTCTAAAGGTTCGTCATGTAGTATCCCACGGATTACATGTATATATTGACATTTAATTTTGTGTTTTTTTAATTTCCTAAACTATTTAATTTCATGTTTTTTTGTTTTATATAAAATAATTTATTAAATTGCAACACAATAATTAACATAGAACTTGACACTACCATTGGAAGGCACACCAAATCCTAACCCACAACCAAAAAACATAAACATGGAAATTGATGAAGGGTTGACGTCTCTTAAATCAATTGTCCAAGACTCAAGGAGTACTAGATAACCCAAATGATGTCATTAGCCACTTCCTTGGATGCCATTGTATCATCCATTGCAGGCATTCATGGCAACAATTCATGGCATTGTTCATTGATCCTAGAAGTGGACTACAACCACTAGTCACAAAGAGACTTATTTGTATGGATTGGTGCATCCACCAAAAATTTGAAGATAATTCGATGGATAGGTGGTTTATGGTGTTTGACAAACCTCCTTGCAATAATAGGGAGGTGCCTCTATATTTCCTTTCTAAATTATAGGCAGAGTTCATGTTGAGTCACCATGTCAACTAATTTGACATTAGTGAATTCTAGGGGGCAGGTCGTGGGTCTTCATAAGACATAGAGAATGATAGGTATGTCCCAGTGCTACATCCTTGTGCTCTGAAGAAAATTCCTAACCTGGTGCTCAATATCCTTCCATTGCCGAAGGCATCATCAAGACACAATTATCGATATCATCCTTGAATTAGAGCCTCGGCCAACATGGAAATTTTGTAGCACTATCTTGTTTGAAGGTTCCTACAACTAAAGTTGGTAGAGGGGATGGACCTTCAAGAACAGTAGTAGAGTGCAACTAGGAGAGGGCACATGGATAGAGTAGGCATTCATGTAATCCTCATAGATGCTCGAGTTGCAAGAGATTTGTTATGGGTCGATGGATGCGAGTGGACATGTAGGTTTTACAAAGAAGGTTAATATATTGACCATGAAAAACAAATATCTCACATCATCGATTGGATGAAATAATCTTATTCTAGCTAATTAGTTGTTTGTTACATGCATTGTGTCAATTTTTTTTTTTTTTTAAGTTTAGCTACTCATATATTAACTAGTGTATAAAATTGAAGTTCTTAAATATTTGTTAAACCTTTAAAAAAAATTCCTATATTTTTCTTCAATAATAATATATTTGACCATAATATTAGTATATCTATATAGCCTATATGATCTGGATATAACAGTAGGAAGTTAATAAAAATTGTTTTTATTTTCTTTTCTACATTTTTCATACAAAATGTATAGAGTATTGTTTCTATCTCTTTCTCTCCATGTGATTTATTTCCCATGTATTCCAACATCAATGTATAAAAATTGTTTTTATTTTCTTTTCTACATTTTTCATACAAAATGTATAAAGTATTGTTTCTATCTCTCTTTCTCTCCATGTGATTTATTTCCCATGTATTCCAGCATCAATGTAGTAATTTTAGAGTGTGAAGATGATATTATGACTTGTTCTTCCGAAACTTAAAACTGTGCATTTCAACATTGTGCACGTAGAATGTGGAATGTAGAGAGTATCGTTGCTCTTTATTCACATGGTCAAGTTCCTTCATTCTTGCATCACCATTTTCGATGTAAGTGTAAAGCCACATGTGGAATGTAGGTTTGTTTCTCTTTTTCCTCTTACTTCACTTTATCTTTCTCGGAGTTGCCATCTCACTTCCTTAAAATTTGTGATATCATCCCTATCACCTCATTTGGGGTTGCATTGTGTTGAACTTTCCATGAATGAAAAGTAATAAAATGAAGAGTCAATAATTGTTTAGTTATTAAATATATATGATATCATCCCTATCACCTCATTTGGGGTTGCATTGTGTTGAAATTTCCATGAATGAAAAGTAATAAAATGAAGATTTAATAATTTTGGGGTTTCACTGTGTTGAACTTTTCCATGAATGAAAAGTAATAAAATGAAGAGTCAATAATTGTTTAATTATTAAATATATATATGATATCATCCTTATCACTTCATTTGAAGTTAATGAAAATTGCATTGTGTTGAATTTTTAATTCAACACAATGAAGAGTCAATAATTGTTTAATTATTAAATATATATGATATCATCCTTACTTCATTTGAAGTTAATGAAGTTGCATTGTCTTGAATTTTTCATGAATTAAAAGTAATAAAATGAAGAGTCAATAATTGTTTAATTATTAAATATATATAAATAAATGAGAATTTAGTTAACTTATGTCATCATTCAAGAGAATATGCATTTTAAAGATTTCAAGTTTGAATATAAGAAAAAAAATTGTTATAAAAGGAATAGTTTAAAGATTTCAAGTTTGAATATAGTTATAAAATAAAAATAAAATTATTATAAAAGGAATAGTTTAAAGATTTCAAGTTTGAATATAAGAAAAAAAAATTGTTATAAAAGGAATAGAATAATGAGAAGCTTAGACAACTACAATACAAGAAGACAACACTTGTTAGGTTCTATGTGTTAGGTTTTATTTCAAATTAGATGTTTTCATTTAACAATACTAACTTTAAGTTTTTTTTTTTTTTTTTTAACTAAGACTTTTTAAATGTTATGGATGGAATGTGCCAAGTTGAGGTGATAAAGAGATTATATAAATATAAAATGGAGAAAATATTAATATATTAAGATATGAGAAATATACCATAAAAAATAATGCCTATATTTATTAGCTAATTCTATGTATTAGGATTCATTTATTAGCTAATTCTATGTATTAGGATTTATCTAATATAAACATAGTAAATAAATTGTATATATATAATATTATAAAATTTCTAAACAAATCAATTTACAAATCTCAATTTTAAGGTTAAATAAACTCATGTTAAATTATTAAACTATCAACACAAACTCTTTCCTAATGCAAAATCCTTCTTGTTATTCTAACTTGAATCTAACTATAAACTTGGAAAATAATATAGATCTAAAAAGTAGAAACACTCTATATTCATTATCAAATTTATAAACTAACTAATTGACAAACCTCAACTTTAAGGGTTAGGTAATCTCATGTAAAAGTCTTAACCTATCGACACAAACACCATGCTAATGCAAAATCCTTGATCTTATTCTAACTTAATCTAACTAAAGAGTTGGAAAATAATATAGAACTAAAAATTAGAAACACAAGGAACGATGAAGGAATGTTTTCTTACATTATGTTGAATTTATAGAGGAAATAAATGTTTGATATGATATCATTTTCTTTGTTTGTAAATTATTTTTTTTATAATTTTACACGAGAAATATTGTTGTGAGTTTAGTTTTGCAATATTTTATAATTTTACACGAGAAATATTGTTGTGAGTTTAGTTTTGTTTGTCTAAAGATTTTGTTTTGAATGTTAAATGTATAGAGGAAAGAAATGTTTGATAGGATATCATTTTCTTTGTTTGTAGAGAAAAATTTATCGAAATGCATTTTTTTTTATAAAAGTAAAATTCTAGATCATAGCACTAAGTCATGGTAAGCAATTTTTGATGAAATATTGACATAAACTTGTTCTAGAGTTTCATTTAGAAATATCAACCAGGGAGAGTACAAACAATCCAAAAAAACATGATTTTAATTTTAAAGATAGAAATTATATTGTACTAGTGCAAGGCTTATTAGATTAAAAAAATAAATAGTGTTTGGTAAAATCAAAAGGTTTACTGAGACATTTAAGATTGAATTGATGGATGTTTTTTTTAAATGGAGAAATTATCTTGCATTCATTTTATTAAATTAGGTTAGATAAGAGAGCATGTGTAAGCTAATGATGATATCTCATTACAAGTTAGTGGCAATGCAAACATGGAAAAACACCAATCTGTAACTTGGAGGGATTATTCAAGGTAATTTTATAGTGAATTTGAATATGGTTTAAAAACATTAAATGTAGGAAATTGAATTAGCTTTCTCAATCTACAACTTTTATTTTATAGAAATTATTAATAACTATGTGAAATATAAGATATATGTTTCCCTTAGTGTATGTGTTGAGTAACTTAATGATGAAATTACTTTCAGAAAAACTTGTATAATTGTAAATAACCCATTGTTCTAGTGAAGTGTAATTTTTCAAAATTTATAATATTAATAATTTTTTGTTAAATTATGAAAGTCAATTTATTCTTGAAATTAAAAGGTGCACTAGGGTCTTAACATTATCATTTTATTTTCTTTAGATTGTAGATACATGTCTCTTCTAGTGTGATGTATAACTCATTTTCAAAATGGTTAAGGTCACAAAAAGTTATGTATTCTAGGATTTTGATATATCTGAAGGCAAAAATAAATTAAAAGTATATATATATATATATATATATATGAAATTTGCATAGAATTTGTAGTTTCAAGAACAAAATTTTGTAGCCTATAGAAAAATAACGTAAAAAAAATATATAGAGAGGTATTCATAAAAATGGAGGCTTTTATCAATTTGTTGACCGAAACACTAGTTTTGTAATATCGAACCTAAATCCAAGGCAACCAAATCAACATATGTGTACGTTAGAGTTGTCATTCTTGCCAAAAAAAAATGAATTCTAAATAATGTATGAGTGTTCCTAAGAATTTCCACGTGCTCTAGGAACTTGAAAGCATTCCTAAGAATGTGAACACACTATAGGAACGTGGACATATTCCAGGAACATGTATGCACTCCAGGAATGTGTACGCACTCCTATTTCCTATTCTAGTTGTATTCATACCCCTCTCCGTCCCACTATTTGTCCTGTCTCTCCTACATCTACCCCTCTCTTCCCTTCACTTTGAACCCCCCTCCCTCTCTCACCCCCACTCTCCTCTCCTTTCTCTTTTTACATCTCTCTACCTCCCTTCCCTCTTTGGCCTCTCCTTCCTCGCACTCTCTCTCTACCTCCCCTCTCTTTCTCCCTCTCACACTCCTACACATGATATAACCTACACATGACAAGACCTATTCCTAGACCTAGGCCTATACTTACACCATCACTTAGAGCTAGACCTTGCCTTTCCATGCCAGACACTTTCACAACCACTCCCTCTCTCTCTCTCTGCCCCTTTGTCCCTCCCTCCCCCTATACCCCCCCTCTCTCTTACACCTCTCTCCCACCATATATCTCTCTCCTCATTGTTAGTATTAATCTCTAACTCTCTATCTTCCCATATTAATATCTCTACCCCCCTCTCTATCTCTCTTTGTCTCCAACCCTTCCTTGCACTCTCTCTTTCATTCTCTCTACCCCCCATTCTATATCTCCCTCTTTATCTATCCTCCATTATCTCCCTCTCTACCCCCCTATCTATCGCCCTCTCCCTCCTTCTCACACACTCTCTATACCCCCCCTCTCTCTTTCTCTCTCCCCCTCTCCCCCTCTCACATTCTCACACAGTCTTTCTCTCTCCCCACCCTCCCACTATATCTCCTCTTTCTCTCTCTCCTACATCTACCCCTGTGTCTACCCCCCTCTTCGTCCTCCTCTCTCTCCTCTCACATCCTCACACACACACTCTCTACCTCACCCTATGTCTTCCCTTATTTGTTTAGTTAAACCCAATAAAAAATCACACACACATTAGAATTGTAATGTCAATATAAAACAATGTTAATATAAAGGTTTTTGATCAATTTTAATGATAAATTTACAAAACAAATTCCCTATTCTAATAATTTGCATGTATATTAACATTTTAATACATTACATAAGATAGTTAATCTTAACATTAATATATTTATTATAAATATTAAAAATATTGTACTATTTTATACAAATTTTAAATATTAAAAATATTAATATAAATATACTTGAGAAATCTTTATGGTAAATTAACACTTTTTTGGTTGCTTTTCTCATTCTAAAAATATTCATTTGAAAAAGTTTGATGGTGATGATGATGATTAATGTCCACTAAGACCTAATTGGTCTATCAGACCTTAAGATGGTAAGTGATTACTTGTGATTCTTTAGAATTTTGTTTCTGTGCTCGAAAAACATTAAGAGAAGCTTTCCAAGATCATCATACTTTTGTTGAGTTAAGAGGTTAGGAAGATTGGTAGTGTGATCAATATTTTGAAAATGAAATCTAATATGGATATAGGCTAGACAATCTAAGAGAAAGTGATTTTCATCTTCAACCTTCTTACTGTCACAAAGGTGACACACTCTTTCATCCCATGGTGTTTTAGGAATTGACCAACGCCTAGTTTCACTATGGAGCTCGTGAGAATTTGTTCTTATCTTAGAAATGCTTATTTTTTTCTTTACACTTGGAAAAACAGAAAGATAATTTTGATCTTCTAGAGTAGGGTTGATTACATCTTTATAATACCTTAATTTTCTTTTTTCCTCTAACTCTTTATCACACCACATTTTTTCCTTAAATTTTGATTTGACATTTTTTTAATAGTATCTTTATTCTGCAAAATGGTTTCTTCCATGATTCCCCAATAGTTTAGCCAAGACCGGGCGTCTTTATGCAATCCTCGCTTGATTCGATGGTGGTTATGACTTGATTTTGAAGCAATTTTAGGTAGCCTCTTGTCTTCCATGTTGTTCAACTTGTTCTTATACATTAGGTATCTAGTCATATCCATGCTCTCAATGGGGGAGAGGCTTGTTTCTATGAGGAGGATGGGATAGGGCGTATTTCCTTTAATTTTGAGATTATAGGTTATAAAATTATTTTGTATTTGCTCTATATTTCTCCAGGATTCACGAGAGATACTACAGCCCCAGACTTCACATCCATAAAGAATAACAGGTGTAACAAGAGTCTCAAAAAGGATTTTCTTCTTATCCCAACCCCAAAGATCAGTTGATTTACAATTGTTTTCAAGCCCATAATAAGCTTTCCATCCCCCAATAATCCTTTTCTCAATGTTATAATTCCAATTGAGATTGTCATGAATATCAATTCCAAGATATTTGTATGAATTCACTTCCTCCAAGTTGTTGTTGTCATATACAAAGATATCATAAGGGATCTTATTAGATTTAATAATCGTGACCTTAGTCTTATCAGTATTAACAGTCATACCCATATTGGAGAAAAAGTCCTTGAGGATTCTTAGTTGGTTTTCAAGATCATGGGGACTCCTTGCCATAAGAATGATATCATTGGAATAAATAAGAAGATTGATGACTATACTAGTGAGAGTAGCACCGATAGAACCTACTTTTTCCAAGCATTCTTCTAACTTATCAATGTATATGCCAAAAAGGGTAGGGGACAAGGGACAACCTTGTTTGACTCTGATATTGCAGTTAATCTCTTTTGACCAGCCCTCATTGTTTTTAAACTTAGCAATAATGTTCTCATACATCCTTATTGCAGTATCCCTCAACTCGAGAGGCACTTCTATCTCTTCCAACCTATTCTAAAGGTTTTTCCTAGGAACCATGTCAAAAGCTTTTCTAAAGTCAACAAAACAACAAAAAAGATTGGTTTTAGTATTGCAGAACTCCTCTACAATGATCCTAAAGGTAACAATATGGTCCATAGTTGAATGATATCTCCTAAACCCGACCTGGCCTTTAGCTCTTTTACCATGAATTTCTAGCCAAATGCTAATCTTCTTTTCCAAAATAATTCCATAAAGCTTGGATAAAATCGGGCTAATCATAATGGTCCTATAATTAGAGGGAATGCTTTTATCCCCATTTTTAAAAATAGGAAAAATGAGGCTTTGCATACAGGGTTTAGGGAAGCCCTGCTTGACTGCTAAGTTGAAGAGCTTGTGTATGTTAGGGATAAGGATTGGCCCTCCAATTTTAAAAATTTCAGCTTGGTAGCCTTCAATGTCCTTAGCTTTCCCATTTGTGAGTCGCTTAACCCCGAACTCTATGTCATCTAAAGAAAAAACTTCTTCCTTTGTAGAGACAATATGAATGATGTTCATGGCATTAGGGAACTCGTAAAGATTTTTAAGGTAGGAATTCCAGTTCGTTAAGGGAATCGTATTTTTTTCTTTAGTATTGCATTTTATAATTTGGCTCCAAAACTTCTTAGGATCCAAATTGTATAGTTGTGAAAGTTGTTCTTGCCTTTTATTGATATAGTATCTTTTTTTCCTTTTAATTAGGGCTTTGTACATATTGATCTTATTGAGTTTTAAGGGCTCATTAGAAGCATCCATAATGGATTTCCTAGCAATTTTACATTCTTTATCATACCAAGGGTTGGTTGTTCTATTATTCTTTTTATGGGACACCTCGAAAGAGAACTTGTTAATAGAAGTGGAAAGGGTAGTTGTAAAATTATGATAGAGTTCTTCAATG
>ML787021.1:246662-257065 GCA_009831015.1 Picea engelmannii
ACTAATTTTATCATTTTCTATCCATTGAATCATAATATATATATATATATATATATATATATATATATATATATATTATGATTCAATGGATAGAAAATGATAAAATTAGTTCGAGTGATAGTTGATGTATACTGTTTTTATAACTTATTAAATATTTACACAAGATCATCATAAATGTTGCATGTCGGAACAACAAGTCTCCACTTGCTTGAATGAATTTAGGCAGTAATGACAAAATTGAAACCACACACAGTCCAAGTAACGAATTGCAGCACAATCAAGATAAAAAAAAATGCAAGCAAGGTCAGTTTTGGTGCTCGTCCTAGCCACAAGTAGATCAGACCAACTCCAGAAAAACGCTTCACATTCCCAACATTAAATCCCCTGAAAAAAATTTTAAAATAAAAAACGCTTATTGCATATCGCATTAAGGATTAAACATTGGAAAATTAAAGGATTAAATACGCAGGCAATGAATGCATCATTAACCAAAACACAGTCCAAAAGATTGAATCCCCCTCCAACTATCCAATGCTAAGGTTTTGGCCTCAATTTACAGAAATAATTCCAAATTGAAAAGAATACACGGTCCCGAAAATGATTCGAAATAAAATATTATAAAAACATAACGCTTCCAGGTATGAAAACGAAGCATGACCCAACCTTTAATCACAATTCAAGGACATATGGAAAAACGTTGGTAAGGTTTATAATAACGCAATTCAATATCTTGTAAAACATAGTCAATAATATGAGAGGCTAAATTATCGTTGAGCCACAAGAATATAAGAAAGTAGCAAGACAACTGGAATGAGTGATGGTTGTTGCGTTACCAGAAATTGGACTTACAGATAATTAAACAAGGACCGCTCTGTGTGAAATAGAGACCATAAACGCAGAAGGATGAAGTCTCTCTTGGGCGAATCGTAAATCCATACAAAAAAATAGAACACAGAGTGAGAAACCAGAATTTCATACCATCTAGATGTAAATCAGCATGGAATCAACTAAATAAAAATTGCAAAATTTAGATGTGTGTACCTTGAGCGAAGGTGGAGGTTCCGTTGTTGATGTCCCACGCTCGCACTCCAACTTTCTAACCACTGAGACCTCATCGGTACCTCCTAGCCAATGTTATGGGTACTCTTCTTCCCCATGATCCCCTCGAGCCACAAAGGGGCCATGCACATAATACCAAAGAATGCTAGCTTCCCAACTCACCTCACAAGGTCGAGCTACCCACTCATTGTCTTAGCTGGGTATCCCCAACTTCCACAATAAAATTTTAGTCAAGATAAATTCTGAAAATGTAACCTTACGCATACCAGACGTGATCCATACTCCTACCCCGCCATCCCTTTTATAGATTTTTCTTAGTTAATAGTTTCCCAAACCCTCATTAGATTCTTTTTATTAAATTTAAGTTAGGATAAACCTCCACCGTACACATGTCACATGATCCCTTAGTTGAACAAAAAAAACAATTTATTAATTATCTAAATTTTCCTATTTCCCTCACCCGCCTAAAAGCGTTCCTAAAAGTGCCCCTCAATGTCCCTTTATCCCCTTAAAATTCTTAAATGACTTACGCCTTACTTAAATCCTAGTTGAATTCATAAATAGAAAGTTCTAAAGGCTAGATTCCTTACTAAGTTAGACATTCCCCTTTTTCTTTAAGTTTCCCCTTTTCTTTAGGTTTCCCTTTTTCTTTAAGTTTCCCCTTTTCTTTAGGTTTCCCTTTTTCTTTAAGTTTCCCATTTTCTTTAGGTTTCCTTTTTTCTTTAAGTTTCCCCCTTTTTAACTATGTTCAGAATTAGCAAATTTAGACAAAACAACCATTTACCCCTTTTAATAATTAAACATTCATTAAAAAATCTATTTTAATTACTAATGCTTGAATTTTCTTTACCCCTTTCTTGTTACATGTCCATTTAGATTATTTTTTTTGTTCACATATTCTACTTAGACCTAGGTTTTAATTTCACTAGGCTTGGAGATAGTTCTTAAGGGAAAAAAAAATTGTTAATAAACTTTACTCAATACCCTCGTTCATTTTAAGGATGACCGGGTCCTAAGGAGGCATAGTTTTCTAGGCACTAGGTTTATTAACTTACCATGGTTAAAATCGCGACATGTCCTTCAGGACACACTATTTTCTCAAAGGGTGCCACTCGCCTCTTTTTTTTATTTGCATGATGTGCCCTTCAAGATGCACTACGTGCTCCAAGGGTGTCACTCGCCTCTTGACTAAATTTGGTAGACATCAAACCCCTGGAGTCAATACTTCGTCAGGTGATCATGTGGGAGACTAAGGGCCTCTAAGGAATAAAGACCCTGCCTTATTGTGCACCCCTTAGAATCATCGTGAACGAATGTCACAGTCTTCCCTCATGGCATCGTGGGTTTCTCAAACTAGGTAATCGTTAACCTACAATTCAAGCCACAGCGGGAGTGCTAGTAGGCCGTGTCAAGGTTGCTACCACACCTCTCCCTCAATGTCTCTGGTTGTCGTGTGTGACCCCTTTAATCCAAATGAGAGTCTGGTTGGAAAGCTATCGTCAGCCTGCATCCATCAACGAAACATGTCATCTATAACAATAAACATCATAATATCTGGTCATACGTCACATCTGTAATATCAAAACATTCAAACCATAACAGTCCACTCCCTGACTCGATCTAGACTCCAAGGAGATCCATCGATTCCATCGACATCCTCTAACATCCAGAGTCCTACACAATCAAGAGAACCCAGTCAATAGCACCTGTCGATGTAATTATAGAAAAAATAACATATCATCAGATCCATAATATCTCATAATCATAATCACAAAAAAAAATTGTATAAAGAACTGGATCACTTGCATGCAAGTGTCCTCAAAGAATAAGTTTGCTCAGTGTGTGCAAGAGCGGGATGTTGCATACCACCCTTATTGTTTTTAACTTCATCCTGAAGTTTCATAGTATGTAAGTGTCGAAATAAAGTGTATCACAATATCATATTCCTAGCTATCAACAAAAATGGAAACCGCTGACTCATATCATATGCATCCTCCCAGGTCGTTGAGTGCAGACTATAGTTGTCCCACTGGACCTTGACCTGATCTAATGTTCGAGGTTGTAGTTTTCAAATGTGATGGTCCAAGATGCGGATTGGCTCCACCGTGAGTGAACCCTCATAAGATACCTGCAAGGAACTCACATAAATAACATGTGTAGGATCACTAACATAATGTCTCAAAACAGATACGTGAAAAACATTGTGCATGTGACTCAAAGAATCAAGAAAGGCTATTTAATAGGCCACGGGCCCCTTTTTTTCCATAATATCGAAGGGTCCCATCAACCTAGGAGATATTTTATCACTCTTTCCAAACTTGATCAAACTCTTATGCAATTTCACTTGCAAGAAGACTCGATCGCCAACTTCATAACTGCGGTCAACACAATGCACATCCACATAACTCATATGTTAATCATGTGCTTCCTTGATCCTTTTTCTTATTGTTTGCATTTGATCTTCCATCTCTTGGATTTCTTCCGGTCCCACCAGGACCCTATCCTCAAGCCGATCCCAACTCAAAGGCATCTAACATGGTCGCCCGTAAATAAACTCGAAAGGCGCCATCTTAATGGTTTGTTGATAATTTTTGTTATATGCAAATTCTACCAGTGGAAAGAATTATTCCCAATGATTTTGTTGGTCCATCATGTACATACGCAACATATCCTCCAAGATATGGTTTTTTCTTTCGGTCTTCCCGTCTGTCTTCAGGTGATACGTGGTACTAAAGTTAAGTTGGGTTCCAAAGGCCTCTTGGAAACTAGTCCAAAATCATCCTTTAAACATAGATCCTATATCAGATATAATCCTTTTAGGAATGCCATGTAGCCTCAAAATATCATTGATGAAAACTTTAGCTATGTCAGGTGCTTGATACATCGTATGCATAGGAATAAAATGTGCACTCTTCATCAAAGTGTAGACTACTACAAAAATCGAGTCGTGTCTCCTTGCCCTCAGTGGAAATCGAACAATGAAATCCATTGAAATGACCTCCCAATTTGATTATGAAATAGCGTGTGGATATGGTAAACCTATTGGATGTATGTGTTCATCCTTCACCTGCTGACGTTACAGACATATTTCCACATAGTTGACTATGTCGACTTTCATTCCCTTCCAGAAGAATAAAGGTTTAAGGTCTGCACTCATCTTTGTGACTCCAGGATGAGCCACGTACACTGCTCTATGAGCCTCATTTAGGATCAAACTCTTCAACTCATTGTTGGGAGGTACATAAATTCGATTATTAAATATCAATAATTCGTCGTTGTCCACTGTAAATCCCTCAAATTTTGGTACCATCATTGTGTTTTGTCTGATAAAATCCTTGACCTCATTGTACTGGTCATCGTCGCACTATAAAGTTAGAATATTTTCACATAGATTTGTCTAAAGAGGCATCACCGAAAATATGTGTGGTCTCCTACTAAATGCATCAACCACTATTCATTGTTCCTTTTATGTAAGTAATCTTGAAATTGTACTCACTAAACAATTCCGACCAACGTCGTTGTCGTGCGTTCAAGTTGTTTTGCGTAAAGATGTGTTGTAAACCACAGTGGTCTGTTTTTAGTTCAAATTTTCATCCAATAAGGTAGTGTCTCCATACTCTTAAGGCATAAACAATGGCTAACAACTCCAAATCATGTGTCACATAGTTCTCCTCGTGTCTTCTCAACTTTCTCGAGATGTAAGCGATCGCTTGACCGTATTGCATCGAGACTCTACCTAAACCTTTCTTGGATGCGTTAGTTCATACCAAGAAATCCTCATCCATGTCAGGGACTTTTAGTATCAGTGTTGTCATCAACATCTCCTTGAGCCTCTGAAATGATTACATGCATTTCTCGGTCCAAACAAACTTATTTTTCTTCTTCTGCAATTCTGTAATCGAATTTTCTATCTTCAAAAAACCCTCGACAAACTGTCGATAGTATCTTTCTAAACCCATCAAGCTATGCACTTATGGGACATTTATCAGTGCAGACCATTCCATAATAGCCTCAGCCTTTGTTGGATTCACAATGATACCTTCGTCGGAGATGAAATGCCCTAAGTAATGAACCTTTGATTGATAAAACGAGCATTTCGACAGCTTCACAAATAATTTGTTCTCTCGTAAAAATTTTAGTACCAAGCACAAGTGCTCGTCATGATCCTCCATCGTTTGAGAATATATAAAAATATTGTCAATGAATACTTGGACAATCTTGTCCAAGTATTTGAGAAACACTTCGTTCATCAAGCTCATAAATACCCCTAGGGAATTTGTAAGTCCAAATGGTAAAACAATAAACTCGTAATGTCCAAACCTCGTATTAAAGGTAGTATTAGGGATGTCGTCCTCCTTGATCCATAACTAGTGATACCCTGATCTCAAGTTGATCTGTGAAAACATCGTCGTGCCTTTCATTTGATAAAAAAAAATGTCAATCATTGGCAACGGATATTGGTTCTTGATCATTTCCTTGTTCAATTGACGATAGTCATTCTAGAGTCTCCATGACCCATCCTTCATTCATATGAAATTAACAGGTGCACCCCATGGTGACACACTTGGACGTATAAGTGCTAGATCTAGCAACTCCTTCAATTGCATTTTCAACTCCTGCAAATCAAGGGTCGACATCCGATACAGCATTCTCGCTATTGGTTCAGTTCCTGGTTTTAGGTCGACGGTAAATTCCAATTCCCTCTTAGGAAGCAATCCTAGCAACTTCTCTGGGAAAACATCTGAAAACTCTCACACTGCCGGAAGGTTTTCTAGGCCTTTCGTCACACCCTTTTTGTTTAATGCAAGGATCGCATATAGCTCGCATCCGTTGTGCATGTTATTCTATAGTTTCAAGGAAGGGATGTACCTCAGGGAAACTCCCTTTTTTCGACCTACAATCATGCATCTTCGTCCCTCATCATCGACCAAGCTCAATTGTTTTGTCTTACAGCTAAGTATCGCCTCATGCGATTCCAACCAGTCCATACCGATCACGACATCATAAGACCCTAAGATCGTGACGTACAGGTTGGCACTTGTGACAAACTCTCCCAGGTTAAGGATATAGCCTGTAACCTTCCCTCCAACCTTTTTTTTGGCACTTGAATCCATTTCTACAAAGCTAAACTCGTCCTGTTCGACTTCCTTTACCTAAATAATTTTTAGTGTCCAACCAAAAATAAAACTCTCTCTATCATCTGGATCTATCAAAATACTAAGGTTCTAGTCAGCAATGATACATGACATCTTGAGCATAGTCAACTGGTGTTATGCCTGGTGGTTATTCACCACTGCATGAATCCGATGGGCCTTGCCAAAATCTCCCATGGTAGTGGGTCCGGCTGATCCAGATGTTCTAGCCCTCTCAACTGGGCAGTCATGTTGGAAATGTGTCTCTCCACATTTCCAAAACCCTTTCTTTGGTCCAGTACTCCTGGTACCTGAATTAGAAGCTGAAGGCCCACCAGCCTGGAACCCTGGTCTGTTCTGCTGAACAGGCCTAAACTATTGTTGTTGCGGTCGACGTTGTTGTTGGTGCTATGGTCATGTGTAAGGAGTTCGTTGTTGAGGCGTTGGTCGATGAGGTGTAGAGAAAGTGGATACTCTTTGGATGCCATGATATCCTGGTGAATGTCTAGTTGGTGTCTAATGTTGTTGCCCACCAGATGACGCCTTTCCCATTGGTCTAGCTAGAGTCCTTCTTTGACCCCCACTGATAAGATCCTCCTCTGCTATGAGGGCCTTTTGGAAAACATCATGTAAGGTTTGAGGCATCAAAATCCTCACCTTTGTAAAAATGTTGATATTAAGGCCGAACATGAACTTGTTTACCTTAAGTTTCTTGGTATTCAGGTGGGGAGCATACCAAAGAAGCTCCATGAAACAGGCCTCATACTCGGGCACCGTACAACCACCCTGTCACAAGGCATTGAACTCGTTGAGTTGACACTCAATTAATTTCTCAGATAGATACCTCTCCCATAACCATTCCTCGAACAGTTCTGATGACACATCTTCGACGACCATGTTCAATTGTGGCAAGAGCATCTTCCACCATAGAAGAGCACTCCCATTCATTTTAAAGACCACCATGCAGACCTTCATGTTCGAGGTATAGTCGTAAAGTGTGAATCACATCGCCATATTCTCCAACCATGCCTCGACGGTTGCGTCATCTAAGGTACCAAAGAACTCAGAAAATTTGACCTTATCGAGTTCACAGTGAATGCTACCAGAATCGACCGGAGCACACGGTGGACCCTTAGGAGGTGTCAGTGACCTTGCCTCATCTCTATCCAAATGGTTGATCAGTGCCTCAGACATTTGTTGAAAGGACCTCATCAGCCCAACCACATCACCCACAACTATTTGTTCCTTCCTGAAAACCTGTCTGTCTCCCTGGGGTTAGACCCCTCGAGCGTGGATTCTACTGGGGCATTGCACCTCCTCCCTAACCACCCCGTCGTCTGCATCCTCAGCATCCTCTGACCATGATTACCTGCATGAATACAAATCAATTTAATTAGCAACATTTTATAATCAAGTATCTAATCAATGCAAGACGTAGTGATCCCAAGTCCCGAGTTGAACCAACTCTGATACCATATGTAATGACCCCTGTCGTTACGACAACATGCGTCGCATAACAAGTGCAATTTTTATTTTATTTTAGTAGGAAAGTAACAACGACAAACAATCAATCAACGCAACTCGACGATGAACACAACACATGCAAATTGGGAAACAAACAACATAACAACCTAGCATGCTAGCACATCATGTAGCTAGATGCAACATACGAAAATCAATCAAACAAAAATAAAAACGAATACCATCCTACCCTGCAAGGTTAGGACCTCCAGGACACATAAGCAACGCTCAAGCCCAGGTTCCCATCGATTTTGACCATTTAAGGTCTCAAGGTTGGCAACTGTTCTGAGGAACAATGAGGTGTCTACATCCCTCCCAACACAAGCAAGACCATGCCTACTAAGCTAAAGCAACATCAATCAATCCAAATGTAACAACTTTAATGACACAAGTAGCTAGAACCCTCTCGATGAGCGAGAGACAATCACATTAATGTTACAAAATGAGTACAACCTTAATTACAAAATCAACATCATCCACATCGGGAGGCACATGATCCTAATTCAGGTTTCATATGCACATATCAATCAATGCGCGCAATGACCCAATCATAAGGTATCACATCACCACATTACGATAGAGGCGTTAGGGACCCACGCGCAAGAAAATGATTCTAAACCTTCAACCAAACATAAAATTCTACGTGCCTGAACTCCACTGGCACTGACATACATTATTACTGAAAGATTATGTCTAAAATTTGTAAATGAAAAGAGAAAGAGTTAAAAGTGAAAAACCTTGTAGTTTTCAAAATCATAGTCTAAATTATATATGCATTTTTCTTATTTCATTAAAAATTTCTTCACATTATAACAAGGCTTCTAGTAAATACTTTTACATGTTACTAACTAATATCGAATCGAAGAATTCCAGATATGGAAAAGAAAGAACTATAACAAAACATAATTTCTTGTAAATTGAAGGATAATGTTCTAAAATTGCAAGTGGAAGGAGAATGTGTTAAAAATAAGAACTTTATAATTTGCAAACTATAGCCCAACTTTTATCTCCCTTTTTCATTATAGCAAATTTTTGAGTTAGACATTCACATAATTATAAACCGTGAGTACTTATTACCTTTATATCAAATAGGAAAAACCAATTTAATATACTTATGAATAAATAAGTATAACACCAAATGTAGATTAAGTTTATAAAATCAATAACCACATTATGAAAAGAAAAACAAGTTAGTTTTATCAACTTAAATAAAATATTTTAATTATTGTTTTTGAAAAAATGCTCATATACATATAACAATGCCTTGCTTAAATTATCACACTACTTAACTTAAAATATAACTATGCTTCTCTTAATTTAGAAAAAGGTAACCATGCTTTTCCTAAAATATAAAATATATCAGTGCTTTTCTTAAAATGTAACAAGTCTTAACTTACTTAGTGTCAGTTATAAAAACGATGGAAAATCCATTAAAGCAACTACAATCTCCATTGTCATTATTGGCGCGGTTATTAATTCACATGGCATTGTTAAAACAATATAATTTACACTTTCATTATAAGGTGTTGTTCTAAACAGTCAAACAAAAACATTTAAAAATTACACTGCCATTATATGGCGTTGTTCTAAAACAGTCAAACAAAACATTAAGATTTACTTTCTAGGGATCATGTTCTATATAGGAATGTCTCTTTATTCAAAAGTTAGAAATATCCTCATCATGTCAAATAATAGGAATACCCTCTACATTGTTCTAGATATGAATCTCTTTATTGAGAACATAAAAATACCCTTAAGAATGTTATAGCTATGAATCTCTTTACGGAAAAAGATGTATAGAATTAGGTATCTGAATAAGGGCATGAATGATACCATTTAGTAAACAGAAAATTGTGTTTCGCTATATATATTTATTTTATGTATTGTGTTTCATTAAAGTAATTATATATTTATTCAACTTTATGTTAATATTCTATATTTATATAAAGTTAATATTCTATATTTATTGATATGATAATTTTCTATTTATTTAGTCATAAGGTTGATTATAAATAATGAAACAGGGAAAAGTGATTAAGTTATCTAGCATACACATTCCATTCTAAATCAATGAAACAGTAAAAATGGGAATAAAACTAAAACTGGGAATACAACATTTACCAGCAGTCAGAGTTGAGATTCACAAACAAAGGAAATGTTTTAAACAATTAAATTGCAGATTAGAATTATTAAATGGCCAACTATCAGAAATTTCACTTTCGTCGTGACATCTCTGATAGTAAGTTGTTGCATTTCCTCCTAAAACACCACGCTGATAAAACTCGCTTTAAATCGAATAGGGAAACTACAAAATGGACAGTGCCACACATAGATATACAGTTCATGTGATTATTATCTGCGTATGGCTAAGTTTTGGAGCGCAAAAGTATACAAGAAATCACTTGACAGGAAGTTATATTTTTAGAGAATAATCAAGATTTGTCAAGTGATTTTTATTTTCAACATACAATTTTAAATTATTGAAACATCCATATCGCCCAGGTTTTGTCATTTGGCAGTCCTTTCTTTTCGCTATGTAAGGATCGTATCAATTTTATAAAAATAGTATACATCGACTATCACTCGACTAATTTCATAATTTTCTATCCATTGAATCATAATCAATCTCTCTCTCTCTCTCTCTCTCTCTCTCTCTCTCTCTCTCTCTCTCTCTCTCTCTCTCTCTCTCTC
>ML787021.1:290051-320767 GCA_009831015.1 Picea engelmannii
TCTTCTAGAAGTAGAACCTTCTAAGAAGTCCTCTTACATTTATTATATCTAACTACCATAGTGGGCCTTATTTAATAATATAGTGGACCTAGTCCACCTTACATTGAATGACCTCCACTATTATCACTATGGACCCTCTGCCCGCCCTCCCCCCACTACCTCTCTAGCTACCTTACAAATTTGTTCAATGAACTTCTTTTCTCTATCAATGTCATAATGACCATCAATAACAACATCCTTCCCAAAGATAAAATCTAAAGGAAATTTTGGAAAATAGACAAAACATGCCTCAAATGGAGATGTTTGCGTTGATGAATGCTTAGCTCGATTATAAGAATTTTGAATGTAGTGTAGGTTCTCATCCCAAAGCTTAGAATTTTTTCTACAATAACCATGAAGAAGATGTACTACTTTTCTATTCGCAACTTTTGTTTGACCATTAGTTTGTGGAGGAAAATGTTCTGCTCTTTTTCAATTTGGTGTCCATGAGTGCCCATAAGCTTGACCAAAATTTCTCAATAAATCAAGAATCTCGATCAAAAATAATGGATTTGGGCAACCCAAAATGTACCCATACAAGTTGAAAGAAAATTTGTGTCGTTTGTTCCACTATAACTTGTTTCTTACAAGGCATCAAAACACACATTTTCCTGAAACGATCAACCACAACATAAATATAATCATGATTCTTTTTATACATAGGTAATCCTCCTACAAAATCCATGGAAATGTTTTCCAGAGGACAAGAAGGAACCATAAGTGGAGTATAGAGTCCTAAATTTATGTTGCTATGCTTACTTGTAGAACATATAGAACATCGTATTACATATCGTGAAACACTTTCATTTGTTTTAGTCCAATAGCAATACCTTTGCAAATTAGCCACCGTCTTGCCTACACCAAAGTGGCGAGCAATAAGAGAAAAATGTGCTTCCCTTATGATGTTGACTCTTTCACCCTGTGGAATACATAGATTTCTAGGATGATACAAAATCTTATCATGCACATGGTAATCCAATTCCTCAACTTGGTTAGAATGAAAAAGTTACATAAACCTCTTTAAAATCAACATCTAAAGCATATTGTTCAACATAACTATCATGCATGATAGAATTATGCTTAAGAATAACTAAATCACTAAAAATAGGACTAGAAAGAATATCAATAACTTTGTTATAAATGCCTTTCTTATACCTGATAACCAAGTGGAATTGTTGTAGGAAAACCATCCATCTAAAGTTCCTTGCTTGTTGTAGCTTTGTTTGTTATTATAAGTATTGCAATGGTTGATGATCTGTGTGAATAATAGTTTCTTTTCCCTACAAATAGTGTTTCCATTTTTTCACACTTTTCACCAATGCATACAACTCCTTTTCATATGTAGGATAATTAATCACAACACCATTAAAATTTTCAGAATGGTAACAAATGGGATTACCATGTTGCAACAAGACTTCTCCCATGGAATAGTTACTTGCATCGGTTTGTATCTCAAATGGTTTTCTTAAATCAATAAGTGCAAGAACTGGAGCTGAACTAATTTTCTCCTTCAGTGCATCAAAATATTTTTGTTTCTTGCCTCCCCATTTGAAGACTTGTTTAATGCTTGTCATAGCATGTAATGGAGATGCAATTGAAGAGAAGATAGCAACAAACTTTCTCCAATACTGGGTTACTCCCAAAAATATTCTAACCTCTATTACATTGTTGGGCTTGGGCCAATCTAAAATGAATTTGACCTTGGAAGGGTCAATTTTCAATTCTCCTCCTCCTACAATATGTCCCAAGTAAACAAGTGAGGTCTTTCCAAACTCACATTTAGACATCTTTAAAAACAAATTTTATTTCTTCAAGACATCTAGGATTTTCTTCACATAACTAACATGTTATTGACTATATTTTCTAAATATCAATATGTCATCCAAGTAGACAATTAAACAATCATCAAGAAAATGCCTCAAAACATCATTCATAACTGTCATGAATGTTGCAGGAGCATTACAAAGCCCAAATGGCATAACCATCCATTCATACAAACCTTTCTTTTTTTTGAAATATGTCTTCCATGTGTCTCCTTCAACAATCCTAATATAATGATAACCAATTCTCAAGTCCAACTAGTGAAATACTTAGCATATTTCATTTGATCAAGCAAATCATAAATTATAGGAAGAGGGTAATGATTCTTTACCATAATCTTGTTCAAGGCTCTAAAATCTACACACATGTTCCATGTACCATCTTTCTTTGGTACCAAAACAATTGGTGACTCACATGGCGATGTGCTTGGCATGATAACTCCTTTGTCAAGAAACTCTTGGATTTGTTTTTTGATTTCATCATTCTACATGAATGACATCCTGTACATGCCAATGTTTGGAAGAGCAAAATCTTGCTGCAATTGGACCTCATGTTGAATAACTCTTTTAGGAGGAAATCATTTTGGTTCTTGAAGAATCTCATCATATTCGTTAACAACCTCATATAAATCAGATTTTAACTTTGCATCACATCGTTCGAAATCTTCTTTTTCAACATTGTCTTTGGGTTTGATCATCAAGAGTACAAAGTTATTACTAGCATTGACTATTCTCTTCATTTGTCCATCATTTACAAGTGACAAATTCAACTTCTTGGTATGTGCTCTAACAGTGTACTCAACTCCATTTTTAAACAAATGATATTTGTTCTTATGACGATGAAATATGGATCTCCGATCATATAAATATGGGCTTCCCAACACAATACCACAAATATCCAATGGAATAACATCAAGATCTACCTCATCTATAAATTTTGTAGTGATGGAAAATCTAAGTTTACATTTTTTTGTCACATGCAATTTGGCATGGGCACATATCCAACCTAGAGGATATGGTTTAGGATGAGGAGTTGTTTCCAAATGCAATTTCTTGATAGTGTCTTCAAAAATGAGGTTTGATTGTGATCCAATATCAAATAGATTATCTATCTTGGTATTCTTTGAAATAAACCTTATGTGGAAAAGATATATTCTTTCTTTTTCATGTTGAGTTTCATTGAGGCTACTACTTGAAGAACTAGTATTGGCAATCGATTCCTTACCTTGAAAACCCATGGCTGTGATTTTTGTTTCATATCTCGAATCATATCCTAAATGATGTTGTGTAGTTGCAACAGTGTTTGGTTTCTCTTTGTTGTTGAACTTTTTGGGTCTGATTTCAGGATGAAGTTTCCAACAATGGTCTTTATCATGGCCATATTTTGAACAATCTTTACATGAGAGTATTTCTCCATATTTCTTGGCTAAAGCATTCTTCTTTCCATTTACTTTGAATTTCCTCTTTCCTTTGTCTCCATTGTAGAATGGCTTATTTCTACCCTCTTTTGGAGCATTCTTCCCTCTTGCTTCTAAATGAGTCTCCTGTACACAAAATTCATCTAGATTTTTAGGGTTAAACATGAGAATTGTTTGTCTTAAATAGTTATGCAATCCTCCAATATGTTTGAGTAAAGTTTCTTGAGAAGATAAATCTATACCCAAAATCAAATCTCTCCTCCTAAATTCTTGAGTGTACCTTTTCACACTTTTCCCTTTAGCTTGCCTAAATTTTTTCCAATCCATACAAACTTTCTTCATGTATGCTAATGGATAAATTTCCTTTTAATTGCAACAATAAAATCATTCCAAGAGGATAAAAATTTACCATGTTTCTTTATGTCCTCTTGAGTTTTGGCTTCCCAACAAATGAGTGTTGCAATTTTCAATCTAAGAGAAGCAAGTTGAATCTTAGTTTCATAATCTTGGATTCTTTGTATCCTACAATACACTTCCATCTGATGAATCCAATTATCCAATTTCTCAGCATTTACCTCTCCATTGTACATAGGTAATTCAAACTTAATATCAAGCTTAAGCAAAGGAGTTTGCAGAGGAATTTTACCATGTTCTTTTGGAGAATTTGGAGGTGGTTGTAAAATGGTAGGATAAGTGGAAGATGGAGGTGAAGGAGGTGGAGTGTCATCATTCCCTCCATTCCATTTTGGATTCCTATCACCATTATCCTCATTACCTCTTGGAGGATTTGAGCTTTCTCCTTGAAACCTTGCATTCCTTTCCTCATATAAAACTTTCAACATTTATTTTAAATCATAAAAGGCTTTTCTGAAAGTTTCCTCTTATGAAGTAGGAATTTCATGACTCTCCTCATGAGCCATACTTGGTAAATGACTCCTTGAAGATTGAGGTGATTGAATGGTTCTCCTTCTTGAAATTTCATAACTTGGCTCTACAAGTTTCCCTTCTCCTCTTGTGAGCTTCAACCTTGTAAGCATCAAAAAACAAAACACTTGCAAACAATCAAACCTTCAAAAACCTTTTCTCTGATACCAACTTGATTTGAAAATGAAAAAGGTTTGTGTATACAAATTTGCAAGTGGAAAATGTATGTGTCTTGGGAAATTGGATCAAGTTGCAATAACATGAAATAAATGAGTTTTTACATTAAAATGAACAACATAAACAATCATAAACAACCATCAAATGAAGCACATAACACAACAAAATGATATCAGAGTTTACCCATCTCTTGGGCTACATCTCCCAGTCCATCTTCCAATGGATCATTTTCATTATATGCTCCAAGTGTTAAAAACAATCCTTTAGAATGATCAAAATGAAAAATATATGGCTCCAATGGCTCCAGAATGTCTAAAAACCCCTAGTTGGGATTTTTCTGCACCTAGTTTGGCCAAACATTGAATCAAATACCCTTCGTGAAAGTTTTACCCAATAACATGTTGTATCTACTCGCCGGAATGAACCCACTATGCCAAAATGCGACCTCTACGCAACCAAACCTATCTCCTTCATGCATTCCAGATTTTGGGTGGATTTTCCACACCGTTAGAATGGATAGCACCTTTTCTAGTGGAGTTCTAGGTCGCATGGCCCCATGTGGCTAGGTGTTGGGCTAGATTCCTGCACCCGTCGGCTAGCTCCTCCACGTCATCATGCCCTTGGTCATGTGGTAAGTGTTGAGAGTTGTTTCTGTGGGCTTGGGATAAGTGCGAACCCTTTTCCTCCCAAACTAACAGTTCGTCCAAACTTAAATTGAAAATGCAATATAAAGGGTTAAGTAACACCTTGTAGGTGGGCTAGTGGCCCAGCCTACATGAAGACTCTACCCCTTTCCGTAGGTCTTGGGTTCGAGCCCCATAGAGCCCAAACCAAATTTTAAATAACAACAAGGGGGTGACATGTGTTGACCAAGGATTGGTCCATGCCAACCAGTGCATAGTTAGCCTCCCAAATCACCTACCCAGTCAGTATTCCACATCAATTGTATGGTCGTACATATTGTACAATCAAATGCCATGTCAGCCTATACATATTGTACAGTCAGAAAAAAACTTCCTATATGGGAAAATGGACAGAAGGTAATATATTCCTCATACGATCTTAGTTTGAGCCTATTCAAGTTGAGTTGGGATCGTGAGGACACGGTCTACGAAATGAAACCATTTTCGAGCAATTTCAAATATTTTTATTTTTATCATTTTTTTGATCCCCTGGATGAGTAAAGTGCATTTTGGGTCCTGGTGTGTCTTGGTTCTGGTTAGCCTATCGTCTAAAGATATTTTTCATGGATTTTGAGGCTTATCAACCGAACTTAGATGTTAACACATAGAGTTGTCTAGGCCAACAAGTATTCTTTGTTTTGATTTTTTGAGTAATAGGGTCCATGGAACATAGGTTTTGAATTTATTAGGTTATGTTCATATGGTTACAATCAGTTCCAAAAGGAATAGGGATATGTTTATCCTAAGCCTAAATTTTGAGTCATGTGATGATTGTCATGTCAAGATCTAAACCCTTACAAGTCACACTCTTGTTTTTCTTTATCATGATTTTGACGTGTCACACCTACAGCCTGTACCTGAGATTCTTTTTTTCACTATCCATCTGCACAAGGGTCAACTCAAGTTAAGTTTTTGTTCTTCCAACTCACTAGGAAAGTTCGCAACATACTCCAAGTACATTTTTATTTTATCTCTAATCATTTCTTTAAAGGATCTTTTCAAAAAATGTTTTATGGTTATCAAAGAATGTTGTTTAACCATTTTTAGGGATTATGTCACCAAATTTTCTAACAACTTCCTTGAAGTGCATTATCCATTTTTAAATTGTCCTTTCTAACTCACAAAGAGAAACACTGCTAACTTGTACAGGCGTTGCAAACTAGAGGAAAGAGAGGGTTGCAGATTGGATAGGTTGGATGCACTCATGTTCGGACTTATCAACATCCACAACAACTTCAGAGCTATCATTTACTCTATGAATATTTTCATAACATTTTTAAAGGATGAGGAGGGGGTTTGGTAAAATTCTTGAAATTGGCATTATGAACCAACAGACAGGGGCGTTGCGAACTCATTTCATGTAGAAGTTGCTTCTAAATATTTGATCATAACTCCAAAACAATGATGTGGGTTTTTATGATATATTTTATGGAGGAGAATGATAATGTCATTGACTTGCTGACCAAATTTCATCCTGACCCAATTTGGAATTCGAGAGATATATTTAAAACACTAGTGCACTGGAAACTTGCACTTCAAATTCTCTGTTTTGCATAGTTGTTGGATATTCGCCTTGTTTGGAGGTTGCCACCTATCAAGGAAGGTTCGAATGGTCTCATAGGAGTTATTTGGACATGAGGGACATGTGTTCCATCTCCATATCAATCATAATGACCTATTTCAAGAGGAATTTATCATTATAGACAAAATCCAAAAAATATAGGAATTTGTTAGGATTTTGTTGGAATCGTTTGTAACAAGACTCCTAAATGGAGGAGGGTCCTATGTAACTCATTGGTTTTGACCTAATTAGGGTATATAGAGATTATTCACTATATATGAAAGGGTGTTTTATTAGAAAAGGGTCGGATTCATGATCCAACAGAGGATAGAGCTGCAGGAGAAGTTTATTTTTGTATTTTGTAAGTCGAGGGGCATGTGCTGTAGGCATTTATGCCATTAGAGATTCATGAAAGTTGTGATACTAGACTGTTTTTCTCTTGTTTCCATTCTTTCTTATCATATTTATTGAGTAATATTTACAGATTTTGAAGATCAAAATCTTCCATTGGTTAATGGATTCATGAGTTGCAAAGGATTTGTGGTAATTTATTATTAATAATTGATTATTATTCAAGCACTCTTTAAATATATATTACAGAAAGGATTTTTTTTTTGTGGATATACTTCTTTTTGTTTAGATTTTTTTCTTCTACCCATATTTGTGTAATCCTTTTGTCTAGTAGGCAGCCTGATTGCCTTTGATTTTCATAATTGTATGACTCCATGCCCAATAGAATACATTTGCAAGGATTCCCATGCCCTCCCTTTTACTCTTCTCTTGTTGATCCACCAAGTATAACCTATTTTAATCATTTAAATCAAATGGGTATTGGGCTTATCCTCTAGGAGACTGAGGGTGATTCTCAGTGCTAACATTTTTGGCGCCACTGCCAAGGAGCGAAATGTTAAGCAATTTTCCCTAGGACAATGACATAGATCCAGCTCTTGATGGTAGACATGAGAGGAACACAAACATTGATTCTATTCATATACATTGAGAATCCATAATCAAATATTCCATTGGAGTAAGGATCCTACTGACAAAAATATGAAAATACGGAAGGGAAAAACCATGTATCATCTCATTAGTATTCTCTATGAACTTTTGTTCTTGTTCATCAATTCATTATTTTCTTTCCCTTTACATATAAAAAGGATTATCATTTTCTTTGTTTACTCTGATGAACATCAACATTCATTTGTATATCGCTCTTTGGAAGAAGAAGGTCTCCATTATACCTGTGTTGTATATGTTGATCATGTCTCCTCATCTCAACCTATTGAGAAAGATGAAGCTCATATCTCAATCCCTCCTGAAATTGAGCAGTCTTATAGTCATGGGAATCATGAGGATGATTTACCCTCTAAAGTCTTTCTTATACCTTCCAATCATCTTGTTAAACCTCATTTTCATCCCATTTTTGTTCAAACTAGAATCAAAGAGAAAATGTTTAAACATTTGAGGCTCCCATCTCATCTTCATCCTTATCCTCTTAACTTATTTGAGTATCTTCCTCATTTTTCTGGAGAAGATCATATCACCACCGAGAAGCATTTGGGAAATTTTGAGAACTTTGTTGATTAGTTTGAGATAGTACATGAAGATGTTCCCATGAGGTTATTTTCCAAATCCTTTTTTGGGAATGTTGGTTTTTGGTTTAAGGGTTTGGGAGATGATTCCATTAGTTCTTGGACTGAGTTATATTATGCATTTTCAAAGTATTGGAGCGAGAATAAGTCCTTTGATCAATACCTAGCTGATTTTCATGTTTTGAGGAGAAATGAAGATGAAGTTATGGCTATCTTCAACATGACGTTTTACAGTTTTTATCATAGAATTCCATTGGAGATACGACCTTATGAGACTACAGCTATGGTTTACTAAATAGCATCTCAACATCCATATCTTGTCCTTCTCCTAAGAGAAAGGAAATCTTCATCATTAAGACAGTTGTTTGAGGATACTGAAGAAATTGAGGAGAACATTCAAGCTTCCAAAAGAATTAGAGATCAAGCTTACCTTGAATATCTACATGCACAGGAACAACAAGGAGAGTGTAAGTATGATTTATATTTGGGACAACATTTGTAAGTTTTTTCAGATTACTTCATGGATTGGGATATAGATCATATTTGTTTTCATTTTTCAAATCAGTTTGAGGATGCAGTAAGGATGATTGTATAGATAACTACATATTTTTAGTTGATCATAATCATAATTTTTTATCTCCTACTATACAATTATCATACGACCATTATTGTGAAGAGGAAACTGTCACTCTTGATGATCAAGAGATGCTCTCGAAAGAACAAGAAGGTCATCTATTTTCTAGAAAAGGGAAATGTATGCATTGGTAGTCATCTTTTCTAAGTCAGCATGATTGTGATCTTGGTTTTGAGGATCCAGTAGCAACTTTATTGGAGTCATATATTTCAAATTCTCTCAAGATTTTAGATTTCATCATTTCACCGACACTTGTGGGTGAGTATGATTCGCTGAAGGAGTTTCTATCGCTGCTTTTATATTTATGTTATTATCTATTAATTAATGGAATAGATGGGATTATTTCAATCATGAAGTTACTTGAATGGTTTTTATTGAAATTTGCATTTACTTGAGCAAATTGGAGATCTAGTTAGAGTAGGGTAGCGTAGGTAATAAACTCACTTCTCGAGCATTTGCTTTTCTTAAAATTAAACAGCTTGATAAGATTTGCACTATGAAGTTGGTTTCCAACATCTTTATCAGTTTGCTTGAATAAGTGGCATATTTTGGCAGTGTTACTGAGATTGGTTGCACAGATGACTCCATAGCCCAATGGATAAGGCATTGGAATTGCATGTTCTTGGCAGCTCATAGGGAGAATTCCATCCCTTTTAGAGCCAGATGTTAACACATAAGGTTGTATGGATCAACAAGTCTTCTTTGTTATGATTTTTTGAGTCATAGGGTTCATAGAACATAGGTTTTGATTATGAAATGTCATACCTCCAGCCTTTACCTATGATTCCTTTTGTCAATATCCATCCACACAAAGGTCAACTCAAGTTAAGTTTGTGTGTTGCCAACTCAGTAGGAGAGTTTGCACCGTACTCCAAGTATATTTTTCTTTTATATCTAATCATTGATTTAAAAGATCTTTTCAAAAAATATTTTATGGTTATCAGGCCCTGCTTTTTAACCAAATTTTAGCCTAACCCAACTTGGAATTTGAGAGAGATATTTAAAACACTAGTGCGTTGTAAACTATCACTGCAAACTCTTTGTTTTTCATAGGTGTTGGATATTCACCTTGTTTGGAGGTCTCCACCTATCAAAGAAGATTTGAATGGTCTCCTAGGAGTTAGTTGGACATGAGGGACATGTATTCCATCTCCAGATCAATCATAATGACTTGTTTCAGAGTCCTATGTAACTCCTTGGTTTCTACCTCCTTAGGGTAGATAGACATTATTCACTATAGATGAAATGTTTTTTTATAAGAAAAGGGTTGGATTCATGATCCAAGAGAGGATAGAGCTACAGGGGTAGTTTATGTGTATTTTGTAAGCCTGGGGGCATGTGTTGTAGACATTTATTCCATTAGAGATTCATGAAAGTTGTGATACTACATTTTTTTTCTCTTGTTTCCATTATTTCTTATCATCTTGATTGAGTAATATTTACAGATTTTGAAGATCAAAAGCTTCCTTTGGTTAATGGATTCATGAGTTGCAAAGGATTTGTGGTAATTCTCTGTTAATAATTAATTATTGTTCTAGCACTCTTTAAATCTATATTACAGAAAGGATCTCTATTATGTGGATATTCTTCTTTTTTTTACCTTCTATTCTTCTACCGATCTTTCCATAAATATTTTTTTTGCTAAGCAGCCTGATTTTCTTTGATATATAGAATGTTATGAATCCAATAGAATGTATTTGAAAACAGTCTAATGCCCTCCCTTTTACTCTTCTCTTTATTATCAACCAAGTATAACCTATTTTAATCATTTAAATCAAATGGGTACTTGGAACATCCTCTAGTAGTCTGAGGGTGATTCTCAGTGCTAACATTTTTGGTCGTGCTACCAGGGAGCGAAGTGTGAAGAAAGCTTCCTTGTGAGAACAACATAGATTGATCTCTTGATGGTAGACAAGAGAGGGACACATAAATTGATTGTAATCATATACCTATAGACTCCACAATCAAACACTCCACTGGAGGAAGGATCCTGCTGACAGAAAGATGAAAATACAGAAGGGAAAAAACAAGTATCAACTCATTAGTCTTGTCTATAAACGTTTTTTCTTCTTCATCAGTTCATTCTTGTCTTTCCCTTTACATATAAAAAGGATTATCCTTTTCTTTGTTTACTCTGATGATCATCAACATTCATTTGTATATCTCTCTTTGGAAGAAGAAGGTATCCATTCTACCTTTGTTGTAGATGTTGATCATGTCTCCTCATATTAATCTATTGAGAAAGATGAAGTTCATATCTCAATCCCTCTTAAAATTGAGCAGACTTATAGTCATGGGAATCATGAGGATGATTTACCCTCTAAATTCTTTTTTATACCTTCTAATCATCTTGTTAAACATCATTTCCAGCCCATTGTTGTTCAAACTAGAATCAAAGAGAAAATGTTTAAACATGTAAGGCTCCCATCTCATATTCATCCTTATCCTCTTAACTTGTTTGATTATCTTCCTCATTTTTCTAGAGAATATCATATCACCATCGAGAATCATTTGGGATATTTTGAGAACTTTGTTGATCATTTTGAGATAGTACATGAAGATGTTCCCATGAGGTTATTTTCCAAATCCTTTTTTGGGAATGTTGCTTTTTGGTTTAAGGGTTTGAGAGATGATTCCATTAGTTCTTGGACTGAGTTATATTATGCATTTTCAAAGTATTGGGGCAAGAATAAGTCCTTTGATCAATACCTGGCTGATTTTCATGTTTTGAGGAGAAAAGAAGATGAAGCTTTGGTTATCTTCAACATGAGGTTTTACAGTTTTTATCATAGAATTCCATTGGAGATCTGACCTTATGAGACTGTAGCTATGGTTTACTACATAGCATCTCAACATCCATATCTTGTCCTTCTCCTGAGAGAAAGGAAATATTCATCATTAAGACAATTGTTTGAGGATGCTGAAGAAATTTAGGAGAACATTCAAGCTTGCAAACAGATTAGAGACCAGGCTTACCTTGAAGATCTACATGAATAGGAACAAAACGGAGGGTGTAAGTATGATTTATATTTGGGACAACATTTGTAATTGTTTTCAGATTATTCCATGGATCGAGATATAGATCATATCGGTTTTCATTTTCAAACCAGTTTGAGAATGAAGTAAGGATGATTGTATAGATAACTACATATTTTTAGTTGATCATAATCATAATTTTTTAGATCCTACTATACAATTATCATGTGACCATTATTGTGAAGAGGAAACTATTAGTCTTGATGATCAAGAGATTCTCTCGAAAGAACAAGAAGGTCATCTATTTTCCAACAAAGGTAAATGTATGAATTGGCAGTCATCTTTTTCGAATTAACATGATTGTGATCTTGGTTTTGAGGATCCAATAGAAGCTTTATTGCAGTCATATATTTCAAATTCTCTGAAGATTTTAGATTTCATCATTTCACCGGCACTTATGGGTGAGTATGATTCTCTGAAGGAGTTTCTATCGCTTCTTTTATATTTATGTTATTATTTATTAATCAGTGCAATAGATGGGATTATTTCAATCGTGAAGTTACTTGAATGGTTGTTATGGAAATTTGAATTTACTTGAGAAAATTGGAGATCTGGTTAGAGGAGGGTAGCGTAGGTAATAAGCTCACTTCTGGAGAATTTGATTTTCTTAAAATTAAACAGTATGATCAGATTTGCAGTATGAAGTTGGTTTCCAACATATTTATCAGTTTTCTTGAATAAGTGGCAGATTTTGGAAGTGTTACTGAGGTTGGTTGCACAGATGACTCCATAGCCCAATGGATAAGGCATTGGAACTGCATGTTCTTGGCAGCTCATAGGGAGCATTCCATCCCTTTTGGAGCTATATGTTAACACGTAAGGTTGTATGGGTCAAAAAGTCTTATTTGTTCTGATTTTTTGAGTCATAGGCTTCATGGCACATAGGTTTTGAAGCTATTAGGTTGTGTTCATATGGTTACAGTCGGTTCCAAAATGAATAGGGATATGTTTAGCCTAATCCTAAAGTTTGAGTCATATGTTGATTGTCATGTAAATATATAAACCCTTACATGTCACACTCTTGTTTTTCTTCATCATGATTCTGACATGCCATGCCTCCAGCTTGTACCTAATATTCCTTTTGTCACTATCCATATACACAAGGTTCAACTCAAGTTAAGTTTGTGTGCTTCCAACTCACTAGGAGAGTTTGTAGTGTACTCCAAGTATATTTTTATTTCATCTCTAATCATTGATTTAAAGGATCTTTTCAAAAATGATTTGATGCTTATCAAGCCCTACTTTTTAACCAAATTTCAGCGTGACCTAATTTGGAATTCGAGAGATATATTTAAAACACTAGTGCATTGTAAAATGTCACTGCAAACTCTTTTTTTTGCATAGTTGTTGGATATTTTCCTTGTTTGGAGGTCGCCACCTATCAAAGAAGGTTTGAATGGTCTCCTAGGAGTTATTTGGACATGAGGGACACGTATTTCATCTCCACATCAATCATAATGATCTATTTCAGAGTCCTATGTAACTCCTTGCTTTCGACCTCCTCAGGGTAGATAGATATTATTCACTATAGATGAAATGTTTTTTTATAAGAAAAGGGTTGGATTCATTATCCAAGAGAGGATAGAGCTGCAGGGGAAGTTTATTTGTGTATTTTGTAAGCCTGGGGGCATGTGTTGTAGGCATTTATGCCATTAGAGATTCATGAAAGTTGTGAAACTACATTGTTTTTCTCTTGTTTCCATTATTTCTTATCATATTGATTGAGTAATATTTACAGATTTGGAATTTCAAAAGCTTTCTTTGGTTAATGGATTCATGAGTTGCAAAGGATTTGTGGTAATTGTCTGTTAATAATTGATTATTGTTCAAGCACTCTTTAAATCTATATTACAGAAAGGATCTCTGTTATGTGAATATTCTTGGTTTTTTTTACCTTCTATTCTTCTATCAATCTTTCCATAAATCTTTTTTCTGGTAAGCAACCTGATTTCCTTTGATATATAGAATGTTATGACTCCATGCCCAAGAGAATGTATTTGCAAGTAGTCGGATGCCCTCCCTTTTACTCTTCTCTTGTTGATCAACCAAGTATAAACTATTTTAATCATTTAAATCAAATGGGTATTGGGCACATCCTCTAGTAGTCTGAGGGTGATTCTCAGTGCTAACATTTTTGGCCACGCTACTAGGGAGTGAAGTCTGAAGCAAGATTCCATGGGAGAATGGCATAGAACCAAATCTTGATGGTAGACAAGAGAGGGACACAAAAATTGATTGTAATCATCTACCTGGATACTCCACAATCAAAGACTCCAGTGGAGGAAGGATCCTGCTAACAGAAAGATGAAAATATGGAAGGGAAAAAACATGTATCAACTCATTAGTCTTCTCTATAAACTTTTTTTCTTCTTCATCAGTTCAATCTTGTCTTTCCCTTTACATATAAAAAGGATTATACTTTGCTTTTTTTACTCATATGATCACCAACATTCATTTGTATATCCCTATTTGGAAGAAGAGGGTGTCCATTCTCCTTGTGTTGTATATGTTGATCATGTCTCCTCATTTCAACGTATTGAGAAAGATGAATTGCATATCTCAATGCCTCCTAAAATTGAGCAGGATTATTTTCATGGGAATAATGAGGATGATTTACCCTCTATAGTATTTGTTATATCTTCCAATCATCTTGTTAAACCTTGTTTTCAACCCACTGTCATTCAAACTAGAATCAAAGAGAAAATGTTTAAACCTTTAAGGCTTCCATATCATCTTCATCCTTATCATCTTAACTTCTTTGAGTATATTCCTAACTTTTCTAGAGAAGATCATATCACCTCCAAGAAGAATTTGGGATCTTTGAGAACTTTGTCGATCATTTTGAGATAGTACATGAAGATGTTACCATGAGATTATTTTCCAAATCCTTGTTTGCAAAAGTTTCTTTGTGGTTTAAGGGTTTGGGAGTTGATTCCATTATTTGTTGGACTGAGTTATATTATGCATTTTCCAAGTATTTGGGTTAGAAAAATTCCTTTGATCAATACCTGGTTGATTTTTATGTTTTGAGGAGAAAAGAAGATGAAGCTCTGACTATCTTCAACCTAAGGTTTTATAGTTTTTATCATAGCATGCCATTGGAGATCCAGCCTTCTGAGATTGCAGCTATGGTTTAGTACATAGAAACTCAACATCTAGATCTTGTCATTCTCCTGAGAGAAAGGAAATCTTCATCATTAAGATGCTTATTTGAGGATGTTGAAGAAATTGAGGAGAACATTTGAGCTTGGAAAAGGATTAGAGAACAAGATTACCTTGAAGATCTACATACATTTGAACAACAAGGAGAGTGTAAGTATGATTTATATTTGGGAAAAAATTTATAATTTTTTTCAGATTATGCTACGAATCGGGATATAGATCATATTGGTGTTCATTTTTCAAATCAGTGGGAGCATGCAGTAAGGATGATTGTATAGATAACTACATATTTCCACTTGATCATAATCAGAATTTTTTAGCTCCTACCATACAATTATTATGTGATCATTATTGTGAAGAGGAAACTCTCACTCTTGATGATCAAGAGATTCTCTCGAAAGAACAAAAAGGTCATCTATTTTCTGGTAAAGGGGAATGTATGCATTGGCATTCATCTTTTTTGAACCAACATGATTGTGATCTTGGTTTTGAGGATCCAGCAACAGCTTTATTGAAGTCATATCTTTCAAATTCTCTAAATATTTTAGATTTCATCATTTTAGTGGCACTTGTGGGTGAGTATGATTCTTTGAGGGAGTTTCTATCATTTCTTTTATATTTATGCTATTATATATTAATCAGTGGCACAGATGGGAGTTTTTCAATCATGAAGTTACTTGAATGGCTTTTATGGAAATTTGCATTTACTTGAGAAAATTGAAGATCTGGTTAGAGTAGGGTAGCGTAGGTAATAAGATCGCATCCCAAGAATTTTCTTTTCTTAAAATTGCATAGTATGATCAGATTTTCAGTATGAAGTTGGTTTGCAACAACTTTATCAGTTTTCTTGAATAAGTGGTAGATTTTGGCAGTGTTACTGAGGTTGGTTGCACAGATGACTCCGTAGCCCAATGGATAAGGCATTGGAATTGCATGTTCTCTGCAACTCATAGGGAGCATGCCATCCCCTATGGAGTCATATGTTAATGCATAATGTTGTATGGGTCAACAAGTCTTCTTTGTTCTGATTTTTTGAGTCATAGGGTTCATGGAACATAGGTTTTGAATTTATTAGGTTGTGTTCATATGGTTACAGTCGGTTACAAAATGAATAGGGATATGTTTATCATAATCCTAAAGTTTGAATCATATGTTGATTGCAATGTAAATATATAAACCCTTACATGTCACACTCTTGTTTTTATTCATCATGATTTTGACATGTCACACCTCCAGCCTGTACCTGATATTCCTTTTGTCACTATCCATCTACACAAGGGTCAACTCAAGTTATGTTTGTGTGCTACCAACTCACTAGGAAAGTTTGGAGTGTACTCCAAGTACATTTTTATTTCATATATAATCATTTCTTTAAAGGATCTTGATGCAGACCCCTTATCCCTCTTAAGGGTTGCGCGACCTCTCAATTAGGCTCTTCTGATTTCAAAGCTGAAATGGCTCTTCTGGTTCCAAACTGGAATCCTTCAAACAAACAAACAGGTCCCCCACAAATGCTCAGTTGGCTTTTCCAAGCGCCAAGCATGAGCTCCCACCGCACACGACCAAGAGTCGTGACCTTGCGCTAAGCCAAAAAGGGTGATTGTCGTGGACCAGAACTTCACAAGTCAAGCATCCCATCCCTTTGTCCTTCGAACCCCCGATTGCCGAAATGTTGAAATATCGTGGGTCGGGACTTCACAAGTCAAGCGTCCCATCCCTTTGTCCTTTGAACCCTCGGTTTCCAAAATGTCAAAATGTCCCAGCACCTATTCCTTCGAGTTTTCACATTTCACAAAATAAGAATGCAAGGGATATCTCTGCTCCTTGGAATCCTCGATTGCTAAAATGTCGAAATGTCCTAGCGCCTATTCTTTTGGGTTTTCGCGTTTCGTGAAATATGGGTGCAAGGGATGTCTCTGCTCCTTGGAATCCCTAGTTTTCGAAATGTCGAAATGCCTTGGTGGTACAGACCTATCGGCCCTCGGGACCGAGATCCACTCATAGGATCGTTCTTTAACATCTCCGAGCCAGATCTTCTCTTTCGATTCCTCGTTGGAATCTGCAATTTATCAACCCACTAGTCCTTTCTTGCAGCTTGCAATCTCACGAGTTCACGAGTCATGGCTCTCGACTCTTCCCCTCCAATCTTGTGATACCCGAGATCACGAAAATGGGGATAGCCCTTTCTTCCGTTAGCACCCTCCTTGCACGACCGTCGGCTAGGCTAACTGCTAGCACTTCTCACCTCTCACGCCTTTGCAAGTTCAAACATCGAGCCTTGGCACCTTTCTTTCCTGAACCCCCGAGAGGTGATATTGAATTTTCTCCTCTCGTTCTCGCTACTCGCGACTTCGCGAGTCAAAGGCTCAAACTTTCGTTCCTTTATCTCCTGAGTCCCCGAGATACGAGAGGTCAACGGGGTGTTGACTCCTCCAAATATGTGACATGTGTCCACCGATCTACTTTCGAGGCCCACTTCATGGTTTTTCCACGTGTCCCTCGGGCTGGCTCTCAGCACTTCGCAACTTCGCAACTTCTGATGTCGAAGACAACTCCCTTCAACCTACGAACCCCCGAGACGTGAAATGTGATGGGGTTCTTGATCCAACGGTCCTCCCGTGACCTGGATCCGATGGTTATCCACGCTCCTCACAATTTCGCCTCTTGTGACTTTGGAGCACTCAATCCTTGGACTCTCACCTGGCGAACCTCGAAGTTCGCGAGATCCCTAGATCTCTGCCACCTGTCCTCCTCCTAACATATGGCTGTGATTTTCTCACAATTTCGTTATTCGTGACTTCTGAACTTTCGGGACAAGAGTCTCGACCTCTTACCCTTTGATATGTTGAAATGCCAAAATGGTGAATTTTTGACACATCACCAACACGGGTCCCACAAGGAACTTCCCACCTTTCTGAATTTCGGACTTCGCAACTTCACAAATCTGAATGCTATGCTCTCAGTTCTCCGACTAACGAAACCCCGAAATGGTCAATGAAGGTCTGACCTCTGAGTCGGCGAGTATACCACCTGTCCACTCTCAGATGGATGGTCCTAATTCACTTCGCAGCTTCACCACTCGCAAAGTTGAATGACTTCCCTTTCTGACCTCCGATGTCCGAGTCCCCGATATGGGTGATCTCGCGACACATGTCCTTCTTCCAGCGAATGGCTCTGATTCCTTCACTACTTCGGGACTTCACCTTTCACGACCTCATGAATATTTATGCAAAGGCTTCGACCCTTGAACTCCCGAAACCCTGAAATGTGATTTACGTGGGCGATCCAACGACCCTAGTTGATTCAAATCCTAAGGTCTGACTCTCCCGAGATTGCTCACAGAAAACACCCACTGTAACCTTCTCGCTCCTCTGCAGGATCTGGCATTTCTCGGAACCTCGTGAATTCCCCTCAGAGAATTCTGACCGTCCAAATATCCCTTGACGATTTCTGTGAAATTAACACGGTGTTCTTCCACGAAATTTATCCTTCCTGCATCAACGTCATTGTGCCTCCTTACAACTCTTCAAGTCACTAGCCCTCTTGAGCTTGATTGAAAAAATCCTCAAGTCCTTTTGGGGAAAATTTCTGCACACACTCCTTGCGGAAATTCTTTAAATACTTCCACATATTTGAGCCTCTTCAACTCTGTGCACTCCCTGCGACAACAGTATTTCAACAAATTCACTCAGTTTGTAAACACTGAGACTTCACTCAGCCTGCGCACTCCTTGCATGACTCCTGTGCTTAATTTTCACTTCTACAAGAATGAGGATAACATTATCTCTTCTGATCTTTCAGAGATGAAACCCTAGACTCTTTTCAACGCATGCCTTGCAGACAACTTCATTGCACTCCTTGCAGAAAACCTCTCCTATTCTCTCTTCAACATGCTGCTAATTGTTATAATGATACAAATGAGGGTGTCTATGTCCCATTTCCCTCCGGCTCCTAAAACTGTCTAATCTAGGAATTCAATTCTACCTACTTACATTCATTAACATAAATGCCTTCACCTAATACAGATGAGAGCGGGATGCTCAAGGTCCATTTACAATATGGAAGTACTCCCTTTCTTAATTGTTTCATTTATGTTTGGCGTATCCACTTCAAAAACATTCAAACAATGTTATCATGTGCCAAAATGTGTTGGCGCCTACCCCACGCTCTCTTGATGTTGGCGATGCTCCTGCATCATACTCCCTCACTTGAAAACTTTCATGGGTTACTATCCATGAGCTCTCCCATGGCCTGTCCATGCTTCTAGATCTCCACTTCATTCTCCCAGCTGGAATCTTCAACTGGATGTCCCTTCCACTTGACCAAGTATTCAAAATATTCCTTTCGCCTGGTCCTCTTACTAACTCTTTTGTCCAGTATGCTCTCCATCTATGGCTTTTCTGCAACTGGCATTTGTTTAGTCCACTGAACCTCTGGTTGTTCATCACTTGTTCCTGCTTCCTCAGCTTTTTAAGGGTACAAATATGAGATATTGAATATCGAAGAAATTCTGATCCCATCGAGTAATTCAATCTCATAAGCATTTGCCCCAAATTTCTTCAAGACCTTACATGGTCCGATCTTCTTCATCTTCAGTTTGTTATATGTCCCCCTCAGGAACCGTTCCTTTCTCAGATGTGCCAGAATCAAATCACCAACCTCAAATTGAAGTTGTCTCCTGTGTTAATCTGCTCTATGCTTGTACTCTTGGCTTGATTTTTTCAATCGCTCCTTCACCTGGCTGTGAAGTTCCTTCATTGCTTCTGCGAAATCCTCTGCACTAGCACTCCTAGTTGCATCCTGTTCTGAATCTCTCAATTCTGAAACTCCTCTTTGTTGCATCCCATAAACAATCTAGAATGGACTCTGCCATGTGCTTTTGTTTAATGAATCATTGTAAGCAAATTCCACCTGTGGCAAAATATTGTCCCACTGACTGTGGTGCTCTGTCACCAAGCTCCTCAGCAAGTCTCCCAAACTTCTGTTCACAACTTCTATCTGTCCATCCATCCTAGGATGATACACTGAACTGAACGACAACTTTGTTCCCAGCTTTTTCCATAACGTTCTCCAGAAGTGTCCTACGAACTTGGTGTCTCGATCTGAAACTATGCTCCTTGGTAAGCCATGAAGTCGAATGACTTCTTTGAAAAATAGATTCACAATGTGAGTTGCGTCAGTGGTTTTCTGACACGGTATGAAGTGTGCCATCTTGGAAAATCTGTCCACCACCACAAAGATCGAGTCAAACCCTATTTTTGTTCTTGGTAGCCCCAATATGAAGTCCATGCTGACTTCATCCCATGGCCTGTCAAGTATGGGTAACGATTGATAAAAACCTGCATTCTGCCTCTTCCCTTTTGAATGCTGACAAATTCTACATATGTCCACAAATCTTTTGATGTCTTCTCTCATTCCTGGCCAAAAATATGACTCATTTAACTTTGAGAACATCTTGTCATGACCAAAATGCCCGACCAATCCTCCACTATGTTTCTCCTTCAACAAATTCTCCTTCATGGAGCATTTTGGAATACAAAGTTGATTACCCCTAAACAGTAATCCTTCCTGGATCATGTATTCTGTCCATTGGCTTTTGTCTCTGAGAATTGGATTCTCAATTTCTTCATACACCTCTTTAAAATCTGGATCATCTCTGTACATGTCCCTGAGATCATCAAAACCTAGTGTTTTGACTCTAAACTCCTGCAACAGCAAACATTTCCTGCTCAAAGCATCAGCAACTTTGTTAGTAGTTCCAGAAATATGCTTAGTTACAAAAGTAAAGTTTTTCATGTATTCAACCCATTTAACATGTCTTTGATTCAACTTCTCCTGTTGAGTCACAAATTGCAAAGCATGATTATCATTGTATAAGACAAACTCCTTTGGGATTAAGTAATGTCTCCATTTCTTCAATGCCTGGATAATAGCATGGAACTCCTTGTCATACGTGGAGTATTTCACTTTCGCTTCATTCATCTTCTCGCTGAAGTATGCTATCAGCATGTCTTCTTGGCTCAAGACTGCCCCTATTGCAAATCCACTTGCATCACATTTTACCTGAAATGTCTTTTTAAAATCCGGCAACACCAGAATTGGTTGTTCCGTGATTTTCCTTTTCAACAAATTAAAACTTTTCTCAGCCTCTTATGTCCAGTGAAAAGACTTGTGTCTCTTCTTCACTGTGTCCATCATTGGTGCACTAATTCCACTAAAATTCCTAATGAACTTCTTGTAGAAACTAGCCAATCCATGAAAACTTCTCACCTCAAATATACTCTTCGGTGATGGCCAATTCTTAATTACTTCCACCTTATCTGGATCCATCCTCAATTTATCTACAGAAATAACAAAACCCAAATAAATGATCTTTGTCTTCATGAATGAGGATTTCTTCACATTTATCAGTAGCTTCTCTTACTGTAGCCTCTTCATCATTGTAGCCAAATGTTTCAGATGCCCTGCCTCTGTTTTACTGAAAATCAGTATGTCATCAAGATACACAATGACAAATTTTCCGATGAAATCCTTCAGGACTTCATTCATCAACCTCATGAAGGTACTTGGCACGTTTGTTAAGCCAAATGGCAGAACAAGCCATTCATACAACCTTTCATTGGTCTTGAAGGATGTCTTCCATTCATCACCTTCTCTCATACGAATCTGGTGATATCCACTTTTCAAATCAATCTTCAAAAAAAAATTGGCCCCACTTAATCAATCCATCAAATCATCCATTCTTGGCAATGGAAATCTATACCTGATGGTTATCTTGTTAATTTCCCTTGAGTTAGTACACATCCTCCAGCCTCCGTCTTTCTTTGGACTGAGTACTGTCGGAACAACACACGAACTCAAGATTTCTCTAATTAACCCCTTGTCCATTAAATCTTGGACATGTCTTTTGACTTCTTCATTCTCCTGTTGTGTCAATCTGTACGCTACTTTGTTTGGTAAACTAGCTGTAGGTATGAGATCAATATGATGACTCACACTTTTGATCGGTGGAAACGAATGAGGTAGTTCGTCCACTACTATGTTAGCAAACTCTTCCAACAATTTCTGAACCTCTTCTGGTAAATCAGCTACCCTTGTACTGGTTAAAACAATTTTAGGCTTCCTGACCACAATGAATTGTGGTTCCTCCTTCTTCTTAACCTCTGTAAGAAGTTCCTTCCCACTCATGAGAAGTGCAGTGTTGCTTATTTCAGGTTTCACCTCCTTATCTTTGATTGGAAGCAACATGTGAGTTCTCCCATTCTTCTCTAGGGTGTATGTGCTCTTCCTCCCATCATGAATCACATTCCTGTCATGTTGCCATGGTCTACCCAGCAATAAATGACAAACATCCATGGGAATGACATCACAGAGTATTTCATCTTTATACCCTCCTATTTTAAACTCAACTAAACATTGTTTAGTGACATTTACCTGATGTCCTTTTTGTATCCACGGAACTCTGTATGGGCTTGGATGTTCAATCATCTCCAGCTCTAGATTTTCTACCATCTCTGTAGAAACGAGATTATCTGTGCTACCACTATCCACAATGACTTTTCATACCCTGTCCTTGGTTTTGCAAGCAGTCTGAAAAAGATTGTTCCTTTGTACTGGATTCTCCACCTCCTTCTCTAGCGTTAAGAGAAATTTTTGCATCATTAGCGATCTTCTGCCTTCAGCATCTTCTGCCTCAACATTCTACCTCTGTGATTTGGCAATGTGAGTTTCACCACCTTATTTCTTTTTGTCTGGACATTCATAAGACTTGTGTCCATTCTTTCCACATGTGAAGCATTTCACTACTCCACCTCTTCCTCTTCCTCTACCTCTGGTATGAGGAAAAATGCTTCCATCAGCATATTGACCTTTTTGTTCGATATCCTGCCCTCTCTGTGAACTTCCACCTCTCTCAGTCTGAGTCTGAGGTTTCTTCCACTCTTCCTTAGGTTTCTGATTTCTATCCTGGGTAACTGATTTGCCTCTAGGTTGACTTCTGCCTCAGCCTCTTTGACCTTGTTTTCGGCTCATCTTCTCTTCAGTTTTTAGAGCCATCTGATAAGCATCTTCCACCGTTCAGATGGTCATCATGCTCATCTCATCATGAATGTCTTATCTCAGACCATTCATGTACCTGGAAACCTTTTCATCATCACTCTCGCGATGACCTGCCCTGATGTTCAATCTGTAGAATTCTTCAGTGTACTCCTTCATTGTCATCAACTTCTATCTCAAATTTTGCATTCTCCAAAACAGAGTAATTTGGCAATCCCTGGGAATGAATTATGCCTTCATCTTTGCGATCATCCTATCCCAACTCTTGATTTTATTCTTGCCCTTGTAGCGTCTATCAACTTGTAGCTCATCGCACCACAATGTTGCATGTCCTTTCAATCTTGTGACAACATGTCTGACCTTTTTTTCCTCCTCGACATCGTCATAGTCAAAATATGTGTCCAGAGCTCTAATCCAATCTAGAAGCTCTTCGGCATCCAGGTTTCCTTCGTATACTGGAATATCCATTTTTGCCTTAGCACCCATTCTTGCAACAGCCCTAGTCAGGTGTTCATTTGTTGCATCTTCTGCTGTGACTTATTCTCTTTCATGTCCAGCTTCGTCTTCACTTTCAGAATCACTGACATCTCCCACACCAGCTATGCGCCTCTGTGCTATCTCCATGTCCTCAAGTCAGGCGCGTATGTCACGCATCTCTCTTTCCATGGCTGGATTTGGCACCTACCTACCCCTTCCTCTTGCCATTTCCCTATCCTCTGGAAGATCGGGTGTTTTCCTGTCTCTTCATCTCGGTGGCATGGTGAATCTTCCTTTTCCCTGCTACAGAAAGAAAATAAATCTTTCTATGCTCTGATACTACTTGGTGCAGACCTATCGGCCCTCAGGACCGAGATCCGCTCATAGGATCGTTCTTTAACCTCTCTGAGCCAGATCGACTCTTTCGATTCCTCACTGGAATCTGCAATTTATCAACCCACTGGTCCTTTCTCACAGCTCGCAATCTCATGAGTTCGCGAGTCATGGATCCCAACTCTTCCCCTCCAATCTCGCGATACCCGAGATCACGAAAATGGGGATAGCCCTTTCTTTGGTCAGTTCCCTCCTTGCGCGACCGTCAGCTAGGCTAAGTGCTATCACTTCTCACCTCTCGCACCTTCGCGAGTTCAAACATTGAGCCTTGGCACCTTTCTTTTCTGAACCCCCGAGAGGTGATATTGACTTTTCTCCTCTCGTTCTCGCTACTCGCGACTTCGCGAGTCAAAGGCTCGAACTTTCGTTCCTTTATCTCCCGAGTCCCCGAGACACGAGAGGTCAATGGGGTGTTGACTCCTCCAAATATACGATGTGTTTCCACCGGTCTGCTTCCCGAGCCCACTTTGTGGTTCTTCCATGTGTCCCTTAGGCTGGCTCTCGGCACTTCGTGACTTCGTGACTTTTGATGTCAAAGACAACTCCCTTCAACGTCCGAACCCCCTGAGACACGAAATGCAATGGGGTTCTTGATCCAACAGTCCTCCCATGACCTGGATCCAATGGCTATCCACGCTCCTTGCGATTTCACCTCTTGCGACTTTGGAGCACTCAATCCTTGGACTCTCACCCAGTGAACCTCCGAGTTCACAAGATCCTTAGATCTCTTCCATCTGTCCTCCCCTTAACGGACGGCTATGATTTTCTTGTGGTTTCTCTATTCATGACTTCTGAAATTTCAGGACAAGAGTCTCTACCTCTTACCCTCTGATATGCCGAAATGCCAAAATGGTGAATTTTTGACACGTCACCAATGCAGGTCCCACAAGGAACTTCCCGCCTTTCTGAATTTTGGACTTCACGACTTCGCGAATCCGGATGCTATGCTCTCAGTTCTCTGACTAACGAAACCCTGAAATGGTCAATGAAAGTATGACCTCCGAGTCGGCGAGTATGCCACTTGTCCACTCTCAGATGGATGGTCCTAATTCACTTCGCACTTCGCCACTCGTGAATTTGAATGACTTCCCTTTCTGACCTCCAATGTCCGAGTCCCTGATATGGGTGATCTCGCAACATGTGTCCTTCTTCCAGTGAACGGCTCTGATTCCTTCACTACTTCAGGACTTCACCTTTCATGACTTCGTGAATATTTATGCAAAGGCTTCGACCCTTCAACTCCTGAAACCCCGAAATGTGATTTACGAGGGCGATCCAACGACCCTGGTTGATTTAGATCCTATGGTCCAACTCTCTCGAGATTGCTCGTAGAAAACACTCACAGTAACCTTCTCGCTCCTTTGCAAGATCTGAAGTTTCTCGGAACCAGAATTATGACCATCCAAATCTCCCTTGATGATTTCTGCGAAATTAACACGGTGTTCTTCCACGAAATTTCTCCTTCCTGCATCAATGTTGTTGCGCCTCCTTACAACTCTTCAAGGCACTAGCCCTCTTGAGCTTGATTGAAAAAATCCTCAATTCCTTTTGGGGAAAATTTATGCGCACACTCCTTCCAGCAATTCTTCAAATACTTCCACTTATTTGAGCCTCTTCGACTCTGCGCACTCCCTGCGACAACAGTCTTTCAACAACTTTGCTCAGTTTTTAAACAATGAGACTTCACTCAGCCTGCGCACTCCTTGCATGGCTTGTGTGCTTAATTTTCACTTCTGCGAGAATGAGAATAACGTTATCTCTTCTGAGCTTTCAGAGATGAAACCTTGGCCTTTTCTCAACACATGCCTTGCGGACAACTTCACTGCACTCCTTGCAGGAAACCTCTTGCTCAGACAGAGAAACAATTTAAACTCATTCTTTACTCTCCCTCTTTTCAGATTTTAGACATTATATATGTAATCCAACATTCACGCATCAAAGAAAATGTATAACAGAGGGTAAACAAACATGTATCAATCAGCATGCACAACACAGAAAACAATTCGACACCATGAGTCTGAACTAAATATTTCTTCTATTAATCTAGAACTTTTGTACATGGGGTCTTCTACACAGTTTTATGCTCTCCTATGCTCTCTTCAACATGTTGCTAATTGTTACAATGATACAAATGAGGGTGTCTATATCCTATTTCCCTCCGGCTCCTAAAAATGTCTAATCTAGGAATTCAATTCTACCTACTTACATTCATTAACATAAATGCCTTCACCTAATGCAGACGAGAGCGGGATGCTTAAGGCCAGTTTACAATATGGAAGTACACCATTCCTTAATTGTTTCATTTATGTTTGGCGTATCCACTTCAAAAACATTCAAACAATTTTATCATGTGCCAAAATGCATTGGCGCCTGCCCCACACTCAATTGATGTTGGCGATGCTCCTACATCACTTGGTGTTCATTCTTTCAGGGTTTCACGATTCAGGGAATCGTGATGCAAGGGTCCCGCTCCTTCATCTTTCGAATCCCCGGTTACCGAAATACCAAAATGTCAAAATTTTGAAAGCCCGAGGTGCTTAATCAACGAATCACAATGCCCTTCATATCTATGATCAGATCTCTTCCCTGTCACTGACCTCCTCTGTAGTGTCCCCAAGGCCGAGCCCTGTTGCAAATCATGATATATGAAACGAATTGTAAACATTTTCTATAGGCTAGTGAGCCAAGTTTTGTATAAGTTGGTAGGCTTATGTGTTTGTTAGGCCATGGAGCCTAAGTGTTGAAGGCCAGGAGCCTGCTGATGTACATGTATGTATGCAGAATGATTAATAAAAATATAAACACCGCCAGGTGCAGACCGACCACGATGAATGAGTGAAGGGGGATTGAGCGTCCACAGAGTGGGCAAGGGATTAGGGGCTGGAAGGTGGGAAAAATGAGCTAAGTGTTGAGCCTAGTGGATAATCCTAAGGGGCTTAAGCCTGGGAATAATATTTTAAAATTATTTCCCAAAAGACATGTGTATTTTATTTTATCCTAAGTTCCTGGCAAGGGAAAAATGTGCAAAAGGGATGCATGCTATGGGAACGCATGCATTTCCCAAGGTGACAAGTGTCAACCCTGGTGCATGCAAATATAATAGCCGAGATGAACCGAGGGAGGGGGATATTCTCCATTCTACCTGACCGTCTGAGCATGAACCAGTCCGACCTATGTAAGATTACCCTCGTACCATTCCGAAACAAAAACCATGATATGATCCTGTGATTGTGGAACCCGTTGGGGAAGCGCATGTTCGTTTTTCCCAATTGGTTGTTGTGGCCATGTAGTGTTGGACTACGCGTAGCATACTGACCAGAGTAATCTTGTGTTGATCTTGTGTATGACCTCTCTTCTGGTGAGGGAGGTGACTGTGGTTTGGAAGAAGTAGGTTGTCAGGCCTGTGAGCAACTCTTTCCAGGTGAAAGAGTTTGCTGGGAAGCGGTTTCTTCCAGAGAGTGTCCAGCACCAACTTCAGACTCTGAGACTTCCTGATCCGACCTGTTGCTGAGACTCAGAGAGGAGGTTAGCACCGATGGACTGTGCATGTGAAGGTGTATACTCCCGGGTAGAACATGCATGTGGGGAATGAGAGTCTGGTAGTAGTGGGCGTAACATGGCATCTTTGGGAAGAATCTTTCCAGATATTTATGTGTTGTTTTCCCTGTAACCTCAGCCTAGCCTAGGATTCCTTGCCTTGGGGTGGAGCTCAGTCCTAGCTCGGGGGTGATCCACTGTTGAGATGATGAGCAGTGTGGTCTAAGGCTGGGAGGTTCGTGGAAGGCCTACACTTGGTTGGTGGAGTTCACCATGGTTACAAGATAAGTATCTAACTATGTTCTTATCACATTTTGGCATGGTTGTGTTGTACATATAATATGTATCATGTTTCCCACTGTGTATATGAATTAATATGAAAAGCTAATTGCTTGTTGATTATGGTAGTAATTCATATGAATACTCTGTGTTGAATGTATTTAATTGTTAAATGCATGTGGAGTATATATTGGACTATATGTGTTAAATCCAAAGTAAATGTATACAGATTGTTATATTGCGCATTAAAAGCCTTGGTCAGCAAAAAGGTACACTACAAATTGGTATCAGAGCCATGGTTTCGACACTGAGCCTAGATGGGCCAGTGGAACGGTCTTTGGACCGAGAATGTGAAGAGAAATTGGGCCTGGAATGGCCAATTTCAGACCTTGGGTTGTTCCAGAGTGTCAAGTAGTTGCTTGACTATGCTTACGAGCTTAGGAGGTTTAGCAGTGCAGTGAAACTGCAGCCAGTGTGGTCTATGGCCACGGGGAGACAGGTCTCTACACCAATGGCGTTAGAACCTTAGTATCTATTCGGGAGGGAAGGTGAGCTCTCGCAACAGTCGGATTTGGAAAATGTGCGTAGGAATTAAAATTCCTTTTTGAAATACATAGGAATGTGGGAAAATCATGATATGCGAAATTCAGAATTGGTTAGGAACCGTTTGAGCCGTCATATCTCGGCCGGAAAACCTGTCAGCCGTATGATCTGTCTGGAGATGTACTAAGGTTAAATATCAGTGATTAAAGGCAAAATCCCGAAATAGATCTAGACCGTCCGAAAGACGGAGGACACGCATCGTGAGATTTTCCATTTCGTAAAATTGGGAATCACGATATCGGGAGTCCTGGTAACAAGGGATCGGGACTTTCCAGGATGGAAACCTCGGAACAGTCGTGGACCGTCCGATTTGAGATGGCCATGTGTTGCGAGACTACCCATTGTGAGGATCGGGGATTCGGAAGTTTTGATGACAAGAACTCAAACTTTCATCATGATAAATTCCGACCATACTGTCGAGACATTAGCGTGTGACTAAGTCCCGGTGAACGGACGATATTCCTTCGGGAAATCTCAGGATCTTTAAATACCGTACGATGTGAGAAAGATCTGACCGTTGGATTTACGCGTGGAATTTCATATCGGGGATTGGGTGTTATAAATCCCGACATCACTACAACGGGAATCAAGAAATCACGAAACGCGATATCCCGACGGACAAAAGAATCATGTGGGGGCCAAAGGATCTGAGAAGTGGACAGGTGGCATGCAGTTTCGGGTTTTCACGGCGAGAAGTCCCAAAAAGTTATGCATTTAGGATTCGCAATATTGCGAACCCCGAAACGCCTATGGAGTGAGAGACCGTTGAATAGTAAATCGTGTGAGTGTATCGGAGAAACGACATATCAGGGATCCTGGTGACAAAGGGTTTATGCATTTTGGAGTCGCGAACCGCGAACCCCAATAAGTGGGAGCCAGTTGTCATCCAGACGGGATTCAGAGAATCGAGAATCGTAGGGACAAGAACTCCATGCATTGTGAAGCTCCGAACCCTGAAACCCCAGCGAGAGGTTTGACTACGGTCACGAGGTAGAGGTCACATGGACCAGGAGCTAAGCCAGGAGGGCTAATGTGTGAAGGACGCGTCGAGATTCGGAGAATCGCAAACCCTGAGGACATGTGCATTTGGACATTGGGAAGTCCAAAACTCCGATGGGAGGTATGACTGTGGTCATATAAGGGAGGTCATGTGAACCAAGAGTCTAGCCAGAGAGTTAAACAGGAGTTCACCAGTAGCGAAATACTGAAAACTGAAGTTTCGAACACCCAAAAAATATAGAGCTGAACAAAGCTCAAAAAATTCATGAAATTGAAACACTTTCTTAAACTCGATTGTCACAAAAGATGAGGAATTGTCAAGAAAATGAAGGCTCAACATATTCGAGTCATTTGCGCATTATATTGCAGAAGACTGACGAGTGCTAGAACTGTTTGGGAAATTGCCTCAAACGCAAAGAAATGGGAGAGATACATGATACTTCTAGTTCAAGAAACTTATTTAAAACGAAATGTCTTTTTATTTTGTCTGAACTGGCTTATAAATATTTTGGATTGTTCGCGAAAGTTTAATGGACTGACAAACTTCGAATTGAATTGCATAGTGCGTGTGCAGAGTTCAACGAAGGTCAAGATTCCAGTTAACCAACGCCGAGTATGGAGTGGGGAAAAGTGCAGATTAACACTGAAATAGAAGACGAACGGGAAGGAAAGGATGTTAACCTGGGAGTCAAAGGATCGAACTCCAATGGGCATGGAAAATAAAAGGATAAGGAAGAACACATAATGAAAATCCTTGAAGGATTGTAAAGAGAGGCCAAGGCTCGCCGAGATGATAGCCGAAAGCTCATGAAAGTCAGGGACTGGCAGGGTGCATTAAACTTAAAATTTTTGAAGAGTCTGGAAAGAATAGAGAAGAAACTCGAGAAAGGAAGAGACTCAAGTACGACGGGGAGTCACAGAACCCATGGGAGAAGAAGTAGGTCGAGGAGTGGTAGCCGACATCTTAGTCGCTCCCAGAGACATTCTGACAGTAAGACACACAGTAGTTCAAGCCCGTCCCCTACCAGAAAACATCAAAGATCTGGAAAGGAGGAATTGAAAGGAGAGATGAACAAGATTAAGCCTCCAACATTCAATGGAGAACATAAGAAGGAGGAATATGTCGAGACCTGGTTGTTTGGCATGAAGAAATACTTTCAATTGCAGAATTATTCCGCCCATGTAGAAGGAAGAATTGCAATGTACCAACTGAAAGGAAAAGCATCCATGTGGTGGGATCAGTTTGTGCAGGTGCAACACATCAGAGAGAAAGAGGTCACTTGGAAGGAATTCAAGAGGTATTTCGAGAAGAAATACCTGACTAAAA
>ML787021.1:320817-342698 GCA_009831015.1 Picea engelmannii
AGTATGTTCCATTCATCAAAGACGAGGCTGTTAAAATTCAGAGGTATCTGAGTGGACTGCCACCTTCCATTGGTGACAAGATTCAATACGATGATCCTAAGACCATGGAAGAAACCATAAGAAGGGAGAAATGCCTATACGAATGGCAGAGAGAAAAGCCTACCTTTCGGAAGGCTTGGGATGACCAGAAGAGGTTTAAGAAAGAATAGAGGCAGAAGGGAGACAAGCCTTCCTTTTTCAGAAATAGTCGTCAGGGACAGCCATCATTTAGAGAGCCGAGAAGGACTGAAGAGGGAGCACAAAGACAAATAAATGTGCCCATTCAGTGTTGGGGTTGTCAAGGAAACCACGAGTACAGAGATTGTCCCCATAAAAATGGTAAGGCGAGAACTGTACATAATGTTCAGCAAGCTGAAACAATGGAGGATATGGGCAGCAGAATTCCAAGGATCTACGCAGCCCTGGACAATAAGCAAGCGGAATTTCAATCACACATGATTGAAGTGGAAGGTATGATCAACAAATGACCACTTGTTATTTTAATTGATTTAGGGGCTAGCCATAGTTATGTAGATCCTAGAATGGTGGAAAGTTTGCATCTAACGAAGAGAAAACATGAGAAGTCTTGGTTAGTGCAGTTAGCCACAGGAACCAAGAGGAAGGTCACTGAATTGGTTAAGTCATGTTCAGTGAACATGAAAGGAATGAGCACTAAGGTTGAATTGAACATTCTTCCTTTAGGCTCATATGATTGCTTAATTGGGATGGACTGGTTGGACCAGCACCATGCCCTTCTGGATTGTCGTAACAAGAGGTTCACATGTCTGGACGAAGAGGGAAATCAGGTAACAATCCAAGGAATTCCCAGAGTCGTGGCTGTTAGAGAAATCTCAGCCATGCAACTAAAGAAATGTTACTGGAAAGGCTGTCAATTATTTGCAGCCTGGGTGGAAGAAGTGTTCCAAGATGTGGTCTCAAATTTGGAAAACCACAAGGTACTAAAAGAATTTAAAGATTTATTTTAGGAGGTGCCTGGACTACCTCCGAAGAGGGACATCGATTTTTCTATAAATCTAATGCCTGGAGAAGCCCCAGTTTCGAAGGATCCTTATAGAATGCATACACCAGAGTTGAAAGAGTTGCAATTGCAGCTCAAAGAGATACTAAAGAAAGGTTACATTCATCCAAGCGTGTCACCATGGGGAGCCCCAGTCCTATTCGTGAATAAGAAAGATGGGACGTTGAGGCTGTGCATTGACTTTCGGAAGTTGAATAAGGTCATTGTCAAGAACAAGTATCCTCTGCCGAGGATTGATGATCTTTTCGATCAGTTGAAGGATGCGAAAATATTTTCGAAAATAGATCTCCAATATGGATATCACCAAGTGAGAATAAGGGATGAGGACATCAGCAAGACCACCTTCAAAACAAGGTACGGTCATTATGAGTTTACAGTGGTGCCGTTTGGATTGTCCAACACGCTTGTTGTCTTTATGTGCTTAATGAATGGAGTGTTCAGAAATTGTTTGGACAAGTTTGTCATAGTATTCTTGGATGATATCTTGGTGTATTCCAAGACAGAGGAAGAACATGAACAACACCTAAGAATGGTGTTATAGGTGTTGAGAGAACACCAGTTGTACGCAAAATTGAGCAAGTGCTCCTTTTACCAAAGGAAGATCCATTACTTGGGGCATATAATATCTGAAGAAGGGATCGTTATGGATCCTAAAAAGGTACAGGCCATTCGAGAATGGCCAGTGCCAAGGAATGTGACAGAAGTTAGATCTTTTATGGGCCTGGCAGGCTACTATAGGATGTTTATAGCTGGATTCTCAAGGATAGCCCATTCTATCACTTCCTTGCAAAGGAAGGGAAAGAAGTTCCAGTGGACTGAAGAATGTGAGAGAAGCTTCCAGCAATTGAAGCAGTTGCTAACTAGTGCTCCAATCCTTAAGATTGCATATCCAAACAAGGATTATGTAGTTTGCACAGATGCATGTAAGGAGGGGCTAGGAGGAGTTCTCAACCAAGAGGGATTTGTAGTTTGTTATGAATCCTTAAAGTTGAAGGAGCATGAGAAGAATTATGCCACTCACGATTTAGAGCTGGAAGCAATCGTCCACGCCTTGAGGAAACGGAGACATTACCTCATGGGCAAGATATTTGAGTTGAGAACAGATCATAACGGTCTGAAATATTTATTTGATCAGCCAACCTTAAATGCCAGGCAAATTAGATGGCTGGAATTTCTGTGTGAATATGACTTTGATATCAAGTATATCAAAGGGAAAGAAAACAAGGTGGTTGATGCACTCAGCAGAAAAGTGCATGAATTACATGCTACAGCCATTAGCATGTACCAGACTGAGATGAAAGACAGAATTTTGGAAGCTGCAAATGCTGATTTGCAGTACAAAAATCTTGTAGAAAAGCTACAGTAGCGTGAGAGACCATAGACCAAGGAAAGTTACACCTTGGGAACGGATGGTTTACTTCTGCATAAGAATAGAGTATATGTACCCAATGTCCGAGAATTGAAGCTGGCAATTCTAAAAGAGATGGATAACGTGACTTATGCTGGACATCCTGGATATCAAAAGACGGTGGCAGCAGTCAAAAGCCATTATTTTTGGCCAGGTTTGAAGAAAGAAATTGCTGAATACATCGCTAGATGTATGGAGTGCCAAAAGGTTAAGGCTAAGCATAGACACCCAGCAGGGTTGTTGCAGCCTTTACCTATTCCTGAGTGGAAATGGGACGTGGTAACAATGGATTTTATCACAAGATTGCCTAGAACAAGCAAGAAGCATGATTCAATCATGGTGGTGGTGGACAAGCTTACTAAAGTTGCCCATTTTATTCCACTGAAAACCACCCATAGAGCAGCAGAGGTTGTTGATATGTTTTTAAAATAAGTTGCACGCTTGCATGGAATTCCTAAGACAATTGTGTCTGATAGGGACCCGAGATTCACTTCGAATTTCTGGAAAGGACTATTCAAAGGATTCGGAACGAATCTGAACTTTAGTACTGCGTATCATCCTGAGTCTGATGGACAGATGGAGAGAGTAAATAGAGTAATAGAAGACATGTTGAGAATGTATGTGATGGATAAACCATCAAGGTGGGAAGACTACCTGCATTTGGTAGAATTCGCCTACTATAATGGGTATCATACATCTCTGAAGATGAGCCCATTCGAAGCACTTTATGGAAGAAAGTGCAACACTCTAGTGAGTTGGGATAATCCAGCTGACAGAGTAGTAGTTGGACCTTAACTACTCAAAGAGATGGAAGATCAAATGATAAAAATCAAACAGAATCTGAAAGTTGCCCGGGACAAGCAGAAAATTTACGCTGATAGTAATAGAACCCATAGAGAATTCAAAGTGGGTGACCATGTTTTCCTGAAAGTGAAAACTAACAGGAGTTCCCTGAAGCTGGGAAGTTGCGCCAAGTTGGCAGCAAGATTTTGTGGGCCATTTGAGATCCTGGAAAGGATTAGGCCAGTTGCATACATGCTTGCATTACCTACATCTATGAATGTATATAATGTGTTTCATGTTTCACTGCTTAAGAAATATGTACCTGATGCTAATCATGTTATCGATTGGACTGTGATTCAGGTGGAACCAGAAGGTGTCCTGCAAGCGCATCATGTGTGCATATTGGACAGGAAAAGCAAATAGCTCTGGAATCAAGCTATAGAGCTTGTAAAGGTCCAATGGACCTGGTACGGTCCTGAAGACGCGACATGGAAGCATGAAGAAGTAATGCGGGTAGAGTACTCGCATCTTTTTAAAAAATTTGAAAGACTTGTAGAGACAATGTAAGTTGCACTAAGGACAGTGCAAAAATAAGGAGAGGGGGATTGTACTATCCCCAAGGCCGAGCCCCGTTGCAAATCATGATATATGAAATGAATTGTAAACATGTTCTATAGGCTAGTGAGCCAAGTTTTGTATAAGATGGAAGGCTTATGTGTTTGTTAGGCCATGGAGCCTAAGTGTTGAAGGCTAGGAGCCTGCTGATGTACATGTATGTATGCAGAATGATTAATAAAAATATAAACACTTCCAAGTACAGACTGACCATGATGAATGAGTGAAGGGGGACTGAGCGTCCACAGAGTGGGCAAGGGATTAGGGGCTGGAAGGTGGGAAAAATGAGCTAAGTGTTGAGCCTAGGGGCTAAGCCTAGGGGGATTAAGCCTGGGAATAATATTTTAATATTATTTCCCAAAAGACATGTGTATTTTATTTTATCCTAAGTTCCTGGCAAGGGAAAAACATGCAAAAGGGATGCATGCTATGGGAACACATGCATTTCCCAGGGTGACAAGTGTCAACCCTGGTGCATGCAAATATAATAGCCGAGATGAACCGAGGGAGGGGGATCTTCTCCATTCTACCCAACCATTTGAGCGTACACCAGTCCGACCTCTGCAAGATTACCCTCGTACCATTATGAAACAAAAACCGTGATACGATCCCGTGATTGTGGAACCCGTTGGGGAAGCGCGTGTTCATTTTTCCCAATTGGTTGTTGCAGCCACGCAGTGTTGGACTGTGCGTAGCATACTGACCAGAGTAAGCTTGTGTTGAGCTTGTGTATGACCTCTCTTCTGGTGAGGGAGGTGACTGTGGTTGGGAAGAAGTAGGTTGTCAGGTTTGTGAGCAACTCTTTCTAGGTGAAAGAGTTTGCTGGGAAGCGGTTTCTTCCAGAGAGTGTCCAGCACCAGCTTCAAACTCTGAGACTTCCTGATCCGACCTGTTGCCGAGACCCAGAGAGGAGGTTATCACCGATGGACTGTGTGTGTGAAGGTGTATACTCCCGGGCAGAACAGGCATGTGGGGAATGAGATTCTGGTAGTAGTGGGCATAAGATGGCATCTTTGGGAAGAATCTTTCCAGATATTTATGTGTTGTTTTCCCTATAACCTCAGCCTAGCCTAGGATTCCTTGCCTTGGGGTGGAGCTTAGTCCCAGCTCAGGGGTGATCCACTATTGAGATGATGAGCAGTGTGGTCTAAGGCTGGGAGGTTCGTGGAAGGCCAACACTTGGTTGGTGGATTTCACCATTGTTACAAGATAAGTATCTAACTATGTTCTTATCACATTTTGGCATGACTGTGGTGTACATATAATATGTATCATGTTTCCCGCTGTGTATATGAATTAATATGAAAAGATAATTGCTTGTTGATTATGGTAGTAATTCATATGAATACTCTGTGTTGAATGTGTTTAATTGTTAAATGCATGTGGAGTATATACTGGACTGTATGTGTTATGTAAATCCAACGTAAATGTATACAGATTGTTATATTGCACATTAAAAGCCTTGGTCAACAAAAAGGTACACACATCCTTGCAACTCCACTTGATCCAACGGCTTGTGGTATTTCGTGACTCTCCTCGAGAGTTCTCCACCGTCTATTCAGATCTTCGAGATCTCCTCTCGTGGATCTACACAGTGTTAAATTTTGTGCTCCTACCTCAAATCGGACGGTCCATGGGATTCTCCACCGCGATCCAACGCTTGACGGCGTTCTTCCTCCTGAGCTTTTACTCACTTCAGACTTCGATATTTTCTAAGTCTTCAAAGTCTCAGTCGTCATTCCTTCCAGGGAATGAGTTCCTGGATCTCGATAACACTTTTCGAAGCGTTATCCCTCCTGAGCTTTGTCTGGTTCAGACTTCGATTTCCTACGCACTCCTTGCGTTTGAGGGATTTCGATAACTCAGATCCATGGTATTTCTCATAGAGAAATTCCTCCTGATCTCCTTGCATTCCTCTCTAGCTCGATGCACACCTTACAGGGCTTCCAATGAAGAGAAACAATTGAAACTGGAAAAACTCACAGTTCCATCCACTTGTTCATGTAAACAAAAATGACAGGAAAATGCACATAGTCCACACACCATACATTTGGATCAATTTTCCATTCTTTTATATTCACAAGTTCCCAATGGGTACAGAATACATTCAAAATTACAGTAACTCAAAACACAGAGATCTCCTGCTAACTCGCAATTCTCTCTTACAGCTAATTTCTCTCTGTATTGCAGCCCTCTCTAACAGGTGTACAAACTTCTACATAACTAAAAAATGTTTCTAGGGTTTCCCCTGGCTACTTGCCTACTCTAAAATTCATCCTACGCTATCTTAGTTCAGTCGCATTCCAGAGATGAAGTGGAAACTCCTGCTCTGTTTACAATTTCAAAACTTGCCTCAAAGGGTAAAATTCGGCACCGGTTCAAGCGTGCCTCCAAAGGTGAATTCCGGTGCTGAGTGGAGGTAGATTCTGAAATCAGTTGTAATTGCCCACGTTGAATTTATGGAAGAACTCTCACGTGTTGAGTGGTCCTTCCTCTGTGCGCTTGCCAATGATGCTCCTGCATCATACTCCCCTTGACAAAAATTCATGGACTCCTGTCCATGAGCTCCTCTACTGACTTCCCCTACTTCTAGATAGCAACTTCATTTTCCCAACTGGAATCTTCTATTGGGCATCCCTTCCATTTGACCAGATACTCAAAATAAGTCTTCCTCCTAGTCTTCTTGCCAATCCTCTGATCCAGAATCTTCTCCATCTGTAGCTTCTTTTCCACAGGCATCTGCTTCTCCCACTGAATCTTTCCTTGATCTTATGATCCTTCTATGTCATCTTTCCTGTAAGGGTACAGGTCTGAGACATTGAATATGGGTGAAATTCCCACACCATCTGGCAACTCGATCTCATAGGCGTTTGCATCAAACTTCCTCAAGATATTATAGGGTCCTATCTTCTTCATCTTCAATTTGTTATATGTTCCCCTAGGGAACCTTTCCTTCCTGATATGTGCTAAAACCTGATCTCCCACTTCAAATTGAAGTTCCCTACAATGTTGATCAACTTTGTGCTTGTATTTCTGGTTAGAACTCTATAATTGTTCTTTGATCCGACTATGGAGTCTCTGCATTTGAGCAGCAAAATCCTCTGCTCCAGCGCTTTTGATCTCTCCATGTTCCAAGTCCCTTAACTCAGACACTCCCCTGGGTTGCATTCCATAGATTATTTTAAATGGGCTCCTTCCAGTGCTTCTGTTTGGTGAGTCATTGTATGCAAATTCTGCTTGTGGCAGAATCTGATCCCACTGGTTATGGTGTTCAGTAACCAGGCTTCTCAATAAGTTTCCCAAACTTCTATTTACCACCTCAGTCTGCCCATCTGTCTGAGGGTGATAATCTAAGCTGAAGGAAAAATCTATCCCCATCTTCTTCCACAACGTCCTCCAATAGTGACCAACAAATTTTGTGTCTCTGTCTGAGATAATGCTCCTGGGTAGACCGTGAAGTCTCACAACTTCTCTGAAAAACAGATTTGCAACATGTGTTGCATCACTGGTCTTCTAGCGTGGGATGAAATGTGCCATCTTTGAAAACCTATACACCACCACATATATGGAATCGAATCCCCTTTGTGTTCTTGGAAATCCCAACATGAAATCCATGCTTATTGCATCCCAAGGCCTCTTTGGTATTCGCAGTGGTTGATACAATCTAGTGTTATGTCTTTTCCCCTTTCCATGTTGGTAGATCCTACATTTTTTCACAAACTTTATCACCTCTGTTCTCATACCTGGCCAATAGTATGAACTACTCAACTGTGCAAACATTTTATCGTGGCTGAAATGTCCAGCCAATCCTCCACTATGCTTCTCCTTCAGAAGATTGTCCCTCATTGAGCATCTTGGTATCCACAATTGATTTCCTCTGAACAACAATCCTTCCTGAACCATATACTCTGTCCACTGACTTCTATCTCTCAGTATAGGGCTTGTACATGCTTCATAGGCCTCCTTGAAATCTGTATCATCACAATACATATCCTTAAGGTGTTCAAACCCCAAGGTCTCCATCTGGAATTCTTGTAGAATTAAACATTTGTTGCTTAATGCATCAGCAACTTTGTTAGTATTCCCAGTAATATGTTTTATGACAAAAGTAAAAATTTTCATAAATTCAACCCATTTTGCATGCCTTTGATTCAGTTTTTCTTGTCGGGTTATGAATTGTAAAGCTTGATTATCGTTGTACAAGACAAACTCTTGCGGGACAAGATAATGCCTCCATTTCTTCAATGCTTGAATTATGGCATAGAACTCCTTGTCATATGTGGAGTATTTCCTCGTAGTATCATTCATCTTCTCGCTGAAATAGGCAACAGGTCTATTATCCTGACTCAAAAATGCTCCTATTGCAATTCCACTCGCATCACATCTCACCTGAAATGTCTTTTCGAAATTCGGCAAGACTAGAATTGGTCGTTTCGTTATCTTCTCCTTTAATATGTTGAAGCTCTTTTCTGCCTCCTCTGTCCATTTAAAAGACTTGTGTCGCTTATTTACTGTATCCATCATGGGTGCACAAATCCCACTGAAGTTTCTAATGAAATTTCTATAAAAACTTGCTAAACCATGAAAGCTCCTTACATCGAACATGCTCCTTGGTAATGGCCATTCCCTGATTGCTTTCACCTTTTCTGGATCCATCTTCAGTTCATTCGAAGAGATCACAAAACCCAAGTAAATGAGATCTGTCTTCATAAAATATGACTTCTTCAAATTGATCAGTAGCTTCTTCTGTTGTAGCCTCCTCATTACTAGCGTTAGGTGTCTCAAATGCTCCTCTTTAGTCTTTCTAAAAATCAGTATATCGTCCAGATATACAACCACGAACTTACCAATGAAATATTTTAGAATTCCATTCATCAGCCTCATAAAAGTGCTCCGGGCATTCGTTAGGCCAAATGGCATAACCAGCTACTCATACACACCTTCATTTGTCTTAAAGGTTGTTTTCCATTCATCACCTTCTCTCATCCTGATCTGGTGATATCCACTTTTCAGATCTATCTTAGAAAAAAAAATTGATCCACTTAAGCAATCCATTAAGTCATCCATTCTCGGTAAAGGAAATTTGTACCTGATGGTGATCTTGTTGATGGCTCTCGAGTCTGTGCACATTCTCCATCCTCCATATTTCTTTGGGCTTAACACAGTTGGTAATGCGCATGGGCTCAAACTTTCTCTGACTAAACCCTTATCCAACAATTCTTGGACTTGGTTCTTCACCTCCTCATTTTCTCAAGGTGTTAATCTATATGCTACCTTGTTCGGTAGGCTTGCTCTTGGTATCAAGTCAATATGATGACTGATACTCCTGATGGGTGGCAATGAGTTTGGTAGTTCATCCACCACTATATCAACAAAATTATCCAGTAGCTCCTAAACTTCTTCAGGTAAATCATCCACTGATGTACTTGTAAGGATGACTCTGGGCTTCCTCACCATAGTGAACTGCATCTCTTATTCTTCCTTGACTTCTTTCAGGAGTTCCTTCCCACTCATGAGAAGTATGCTTGTGTTGGCTTCCTCTTTCGCTCTCTTCTCCTCCATTAGCAGCAACATATGCATCCTACCATTCTTCTCCAATGTATATGTATTCTTCTTTCCATCGTGAATGACATTTCTATCAAACTGCCATGGTATTCCCAAAAAAATGTGGCATACATCCATGGAAATTACATCACATGGGATTTCATCTTTATATCCTCCTATTTTAATTTCAACCAGGCATTGTTTAGTGATCATTACATGGTGTCCTTTTTGCAGCCATGAGACTTTGTATGGCCTTGGATGTGCAGTTGTCTTCAGCTCCAATTTCTCCACCATCTCTGTGGATACTAGGTTTTCAGTACTCCCACTGTCAATGATCACCTTGCATACTTTGTCTTTAGTCTTGCAAGCTGTCCTAAAGAGATTGTTTCTCTGCACTGGCTTTTCAATTTTTGCCTTTGGTTTTAAGAGAACTTTTCTCAATGGCAAGGGTGCTCCATCCTCTGCTCCTTCTACTTCAACATCTCTTTGTCGTGCTTTTGAAATGTGAGCTTCCCCTCCTTCCTTCTTCTTCTCGGGACATTCCCAAGACATGTGCCCTATCTTTCCACAGTTATAGCACCTTACTCCTCCTCTACCTCTTCCTCTAGAAGAGTTTCTTCCACCACTTTGTCTCCCTCATGAACTTCCTCCTCGTTCTGAGTGATTGCGTGGTTTCTTAGCCTCGTCCTTAGACTAATGTGCTCTGTCACGGTTAAATCCCTTGTTTTTGCTTGGGATCAAGCCTTTACCTCTTCCTCGTTGGTTCTGTTTTCTGGCCAGCTTCTCCTTTGCCTTCATCACAAACTGATAAGAATGTTCCACAATCCTCACTTACATCATGCTAAGTTCATCCTAGATTTCATATCTCAAGCCATTTATATATCTGGCGACTCTTTTTTCATCTCTCTCCCTTTTCCCAGTTCTGATGTTTAGCCGGTAGAACTCCTCGATGTACTCCTTGACTGTCATCCCTTTTTGTCTCAGGTTTTGTAGCTTCTTGAACAGATTGATATGGTAGTCTTTGGGTATGAAATTAGCCTTCAGTTTGGCTACCATCCTATCCCAACTCTTTATCCTCTATTTTCCTTTACTTCTCCTCTCAACCTGCAGTTTGTCCCACCACAGTGTTTCATGCCCTTTTAGATGGGTGACTTCCTGCTTCACCTTCTTCTCCTCATTGACATCTTCATAGTCGAAGTGTTTTTCCATGGACCTTATCCAATCCAACAGTTCTTTAGCATCTAGATTTCCCTCAGACATGGGGACCTCTATCTTAGCTCTGCCTCCCAATCTGGAAACTGCTCTCAACAAACATTCCTCTGCAGCATCCTCTCTTGCAGCTTCTTCAACCTCAACCTCTTCACTTTCTGTATCACTGACATCTCCAACGTCAGGTTCTCTTCTCTGTGTTGCTTCCATTGTTTCCAATCGGGCACGAAGCTCTCGCATCTCCCTCTCTATAGCACTGTTGGCTAAAGGTGACTCTCGTCTTCTTGGCGGCATTATGTTGACTATCTGTCACACATAGAATACAACTCCAAGTTCTCTGTCTCCTTCTTTTCCTCCTTCATCTGAAGTATACAGATGAAAAACTGATGCTTTGATACCACTTGATGCAAACCCCCTATCCCTCTTAAGGGTTGCACGACCTCCTGGTCAGTATCTTTTGATTCCAAAGCCGAAATGGCTCTTCTGGTTCCAAACTAGAATCCTTCAAACGAACACACAAGTCCCCCACAAATGCTTAGTTGGCTTTTCCAAGAACCAAGCATGAGCTCCCATAGCACACGACCAAGAGTCGTGACCTTGCGCTAAGCCAAAAAGGGCACGTGTCATGGACCAGAACTTCACAAGTCAAGCGTCCCGTCCCTTTGTCCTTCGAACCCCCGGTTGCCGAAATGTCAAAATATCATGGGCTGGGACTTCACAAGTCAAGCATCCCATCCCTTCGTCCTTCAAACCCCCAGTTGCCGAAATGTCAAAATGTCCCAGCACCTATTCCTTCGGGTTTTCGTGTTTCGTGAAATTAGAATGCAAGGGATATCTCTACTCCTTGGAATCCCCGGTTGCCAAAATGCTGAAATGTCCCAGCGCCTATTCTTTTGTGTTTTTGCGTTTCATGAAATCTAGGTGCAAGGGATGTCTCTGCTCCTTGGAATCCCCGGTTGCTGAAATGATGAAATGCCTTGGCATTCGTTCTTTCAAGGTTTCACGATTCAGGGAATTGCGATGCAAGGGTCCATCTGCTTCGTCTTTCAAATCCTCGGTTACCAAAATACTGAAATGTCGAAATGTCGAAATATTGAGGCGCTTGATCAACGGCTCACAACGCCCTCCAGATCTACGGTCAGATCTCCTCCCCATCACTGGCCTCCTCGCAACTCCACTTGATCCAACGGCTTGCAGTATTTCACGACTCTCCTCGAGAGTTCTCCACCATCCATTCAGATCTTCGAGATCTCCTCTCCTGGATCTACACAGTGTTAAATTCTGTGCTCCTACCTCAAATCAGATGGTCCACGGGATTCTCCACCGTGATCCAATGCTCGACGAAGTTCTTCCTCCTAAGATTTTACTCACTTCAGACTTAGAGATTTTCTAAGTCTTCGAAGACTCGGTCTTCATTCTTTCCAGGGAATGACTTCCTGGATCTTGATAACACTTTCTGAAGCGCTATCCCTCCTGAGCTTTGTCTGGTTTAGACTTTGATTTCCCACGCACTCCTTGCATTTGAGGGATTTCAATAACTCAGATCCACAATATTTATCACAGAGAAATTCCTCCTGATCTCCTTACCTTCCTCTCTGGCTCAATGCACACCTTGCAGAGCTTCCAATGAAGAGAAACAATTGAAATTGGAAAAACTCACATTTCCATCCACTTGTTCATGTAAACAGAAATAACAGGAAAATGCACACAGTCCACACACCATACATTTGGATCAATTTTCCATTTTGTTATATTCACAAGTGCCCAATGACTACAGAATACATTCAAAATTATAGTAACTCAAAACACTGAGATCTCCTGCTAACTCGCAGTTCTCTCTTACAGCTAATTTCTCTCTATATTGCAGCCCTCTCTAACTGGGTGTACAAACTTCTACATAACTCAAAAATGTTTCTAGGGTTTCCCCTGGCTACTTGCCTACTCTAAATTTCATCCTACACTATCTTAGTTCAGTCACATTCCAGAGCCAAAGTGGAAACTCCTTCTCTGTTTACAATTTCAAAACTTGCCTCAAAGGGTAAAATTCGACACTAGTTCAAGCGTGCCTCCAAAGGTGAATTATGGCGCTGAGTGGAGGCGGATTCTGAAATCAGTTGTAACTGCCCACGTTGAAGTTCTAGAAGAACTCTCACGTGTTGAGTGGTCCCGCCTCTGTGCGCTTGCCAACGATGCTCCTGCATCAGATCTTTTCAAAAACAATTTTATGGTTATCAAGTCCTTCTTTTTAATCGAATTTCAGCGTGACCCAATTTGGAATTCGAGAGATATATTTAAAACACTAGTGTGTTGTAAATTGTTACTGCAAACTCTCTGTTTTGCATAGTTGTTGGAAATTCGCCTTGTTTGGAGGTCACCACCTATAAAATAAGGTTCGAATGATCTCCTACGAGTTAGTTGAACATGAGGGACATGTATTCCATCTCCAGATCAATCATAATGACCTTTTTCGAAGTCCTATGTAACTCCTTGGTTTCGACCTCATTAGGGTATATAGACATTATTCACTATAGATGAAATGGTTTTTTATAAGAAAAGGGTTGGATTCATGATCCAAGAGAGGATAGAGCTGCAGGGGAAACTTATTTATGTATTTTGTAAGCCTGGGGGCATGTGCTATAGGCATTTATGCCATTAGAGATTCATGAAAGTTGTGATACTACATTGTTTTTCTCTTGTTTCCATTATTTCTTATCATCTTGATTGAGTAATATTTATAGATTTTGAATATCAAAAGCTTCCTTTGGTTAATGGATTCATGAGTTGCAAAGGATTTGCGGTAATTGCATGTTAATAATTGATTATTTTTCAAGAACTCTTTAAATCTATATTACAGAAAGGATCTTTGTTATGTGGATATTCTTTTTTTTTTTACCTTCTATTCTTCTACCGATCTTTCCATAAATATTTTTTCTAGTAAGAAGCCTGATTTCCTTTGATATATAGAATGCTATGACTCCATGCCCAAGAGAATGTATTTGCAAGCAGTCTGATGTCCTCCCTTTTACTCTTCTCTTGTTGATTAACCAAGTATAACCTATTTTAATCATTTAAATCAAATTGGTATTGGGCACATCCTCTAGTAGTCTGAGGGTGATTCCCAGTGCTAACATTTTTGGTCGCGCTACTGGGGAGCGAAGTGTGAAGCAAGATTCCCTGGGAGAACGACATAGATCCAACTCTTGATGGTAAACAAGAGAGGGACACGGAAATTTATTGTAATCATCTACCTGGAGACTCCACAATCAAAGACTCCACCGTAGGAAGGATCTTGCTGACAGAAAGATGAAAATACGGAAGGGAAAAACCAGGTATCAACTCATTAGTCTTCTCTATAAATTGTTTTTCTTCTTCATCAGTTTATTCTTGTCTTTCCATTTACATATAAAAAGGATTATCCTTTGATTTGTTTACTCTGATGATCACCAACATTCATTTGCATATCCCTCTTTGGAAGAAGAGGGTGTCCATTTTCCTTGTGTTGTATATGTTGATCATGTCTCCTCATCTCAGCATATTGAGAAAGATGAATTCCATATCTCAATGCCTCCTAAGGTTGAGTAGCCTTATAGTCATGGGAATAATGAAGATGATTTACTCTCTATAGTATTTGTTATATCTTCCAATCAGCTTGTTAAACCTTGTTTTCAGCCCACTGCAGATCAAACTAGAATCAAAGAGAAAATGTTTAAACCTTTAAGGCTTCCATATCATCTTCATCCTTATCATCTTAACTTCTTTGAGTATATTCTTCATTTTTCTGGAGAAGATCATATCACCACCGAGAAGCATTTGTGATCTTTGAGAAATTTGTTGATCATTTTGAGATAGTACATGAAGATGTTACCATGAGATTATTTTCCAAATCCTTGTATGTGAATCCTTCTTTGTGGTTTAATGGTTTGGGAGTGGATTCCATTAGTTCTTGGACTAAGTTGTATTATGCATTTTCCAAGTATTTGGGTTAGAATAAGTCATTTGATCAATACCTGGTTGATTTTCATGTTTTGAGGAGAAAATAAGATGAAGCTATGGCTATCTTCAACATGAGGTTTTATAGTTTTTATCATAGCATGCCATTGGAGATCCATCCCTCTAAGACTGCAGCTATGGTTTAATACATAGCAACTCAACATCCTGATCTTGTCCTTCTCCCTAGAGAAAGGAAATATTTATCTTTAAGACGGTTGTTTGAGGGTGTTGAAGAAATTGAGATCATTCGAGCTTGGAAAAGGATTAGAGAACAGGCTTACCTTGAAGATATGCATGCACTTGAACAACATGTAGAGTGTAAGTATGATTTATATTTGGGACAATATTTATAAGTCTTTTCAGATTATGCTATAGATCTGGATATAGATCATACTGGTGTTCATTTTTCAAATTAGTTTTATCATGCAAAAAGGATGATTGTATAGATAACAACATATTTCCAGCTGATCATAATCAGAATTTTTTAGCTCCTTCTTTTGTGATCATTATTGTGAAGAGGAAACTCTCACTCTTGATGATCAAGATATTCTCTCGAAATAACAATAAGGTCATTTATTTTCCAACAAAGGTGAATGTATGCATTGGAATTCATCTTTTTTGAACCAACATGATTGTGATCTTGGTTTTGAGGATCCAATAGCAGCTTTATTGGAGTCATATCTTTCAAATTCTATGAATATTTTAGATTTCATCATTTCAGCGACACTTGTGGGTGAGTATGATTCTCTAAATTATTTTCTATCGTTGTTTTTATATTTATTCTATTATCTATCAATTAGTGGAATAGATGGGATTATTTCAATCATGAAGTTACTTGAATGGTTTTTATGGAAATTTGCATTTACTTGAGAAAATTGAAGATCTAGTTAGAGTAGGGTAGCATAGGTAATAATATCATGTCCCAAGCATTTTCTTTTCTTAATATTGCATAGTATGGTCAGATTTTCAGTATGAAGTTGGTTTTTAACAACTTTATCAGTTTTCTTGAATAAGTGGCAGATTTTGGTAGTGTTACTGAGGTTGGTTGCATAGATGACTATGTAGCCTAATGGATAAGGCACTGGAACTACATGGTATCTACAGCTCATAGGGAGCACGCCATCCCCTATGGAGCCATATGTTAACACATAATGTTATATGGATCAACAAGTCTGATTTGTTTTGATTTTTTGAGTCATAGGGTTCATGGAACATAGGTTTTGAATTTATTAGGTTGTTTTCATATGGTTACAATCGGTTCCAAAAGGAATAGGGATATGTTTATCCTAATCCTAAAGTTTGAGTCATATGATGATATTCATATCAAGATCTAAACCCTTACAAGTCACACTCTTGTTTTTCTTCATCATGATTTTGACATGTCACACCTCCAGCCTGTACCTGAGATTCCTTTTGTCATTATCCATCTGCACAAGGGCCAAATCAATTTAAGTTTGTGTGTTGCAAACTCACTAGGAGAGTTTGGAGTGTACTCCAAGTACATTTTTCTTTCATATCTAATCATTTCTTTAAAGGATCTTTTCAAAAATGGTTTTATGGTTATCAGGGCCTTCTTTTTAACCATTTTCAAGGATTATGTCACCAAATTTTATAACAAATTCCTTGAAGTGCATGATCCATTTTGAAATTGGCACTGTGAACTCACAAATAGAAGCGTTGTGAACTAGTACATGAGCTACGAACTGGAGGTAAGAGAGGGTTGTAGCTTAGAATGGTTGCAGGCACTCGCGTTCAGACTTATCAACATCCACAACAACCTCAGATCTATCATATACTATATGAAGTTTTTCATGCCATTTTGAAAGGATGAGGAGGGGTTTTGGTAAAATTATTGAAATTGGCACTACAACCCAACAGACATGGCACTGCGAACTCATTTCTTGTAAAATATGCTTCTAAAGATTTGATCATAACTCCAAAATGAAAGGTTTTTTAATGAGAAAAGGGTTGGATTCATGATCGAAGAGAGGAGAGAGCTGCAGGGGCAGTTTATTTGTGTATTTTGTCAGCCTGAGGGCATGTGATGTAGGCATTTATGCCATTAGAGATTCATGAAAGTTGTGATGCCAAACTATTTTGCTCTTGTTTCCATTCTTTATTATCATCTTGATTGAGTAATATTTACAGATTTTGAAGATCAAAAGATGCCTTTGGTTAATGAATTCATCAGATGCAAAGGATTTGTGGTAATTTCTTGTTAATCATTGATTATTTTTCAAGCACTCTTTAAATATATCTTACAGAAATGATCTTTTTTATGTGGATATTCTTATTTTTGTTTACCTTCTATTCTTCTACCCATTTTTGCATAAGCCTTTTGTTTGGTAGGCAGTTTGATTGCCTTTGATTTGCAGAATGTTATGACTCCATGGCCAATAGAATGTATTTATGGGAAGTCTTATGCCCTCCCTTTTACTCTTCTCTTTCTCATCCACCAAGTATAACCTATTTTAATCATTTAAATCAAATGGGTATTGGGATTATCCTCTAGCAATTTGAGGGTGATTCCCAGTGCTAACAATCTCTGTGGTTCGAGTTTTCCTTAAAATAATTTAATATTACATAAGGTTATATATTTTGTTTTTACTTCTATGATTTCCATTCTATGGTCAAAACATCTGAAATTGTTTACTTTACTTTTCCTAAATCGCAGTTAGGACTATTGTTGAAAATGTTGAATATGTGTGGTAATTCACACATAGTATAGTAATGTTCCTCAGATTTATTTTTTGTATGTGTTCAATGAATTGAATCTTTGATAAAATATTTTACTTGGGTATTTTAACTAATGATGGGCCCTGTTCATTATTGCGAGGGGTACCCATCAGTTTTCCAACATCCCTCATCATTCACATGTTGTTCATTGGCGACATAAGGAGACACGAGAATAACCCTGAACTTCCATGGTAAGTTTAATTTTCCTTATGTATGTATTTGAATTCTATTTTATTACTTGGACTCGTACAAATTCCTAACCTATTTAAGTACCACTCTGTAGGTGTTGAGGAGGTTGGTACCTTGGATTCCAATAATACCTTCGCTTGGAGAAGGTATTCGCGTTCCATCACTAATTATGTTCAAAGCATGATTTCACAACATGCGAGCTCACTGTTTGCACAATCTGGCGAGCTAGTCGACCAAATAGACTTGTATATATATATATATATATATATATATATATATATATATATTATTTTAAATTCTCATGGATTCAAAACTATTGTCTATGTTTTTGCGGTTCTGTAACTTTGTTTAAACTCTATTCCTTAGTACATATTCTTTATTTGGATACATTTCCAGTTTTAATAACTAGACTTACCCTTGAATTTAATTGGTTTGTCACTGGTAATACTCTTCTATTCATAGATATAACTATAGAAATATCTATCGTTTTCTCCAACAAATGTTTCTTTATAAACCTATTGTATGCATTTGTGCTCTCATAATAGTACATAGATCTAATAATGTTATGAATTATTTATAGTTTTAAATAATTCATAACCATTAATCCTCAACATAGAAACACAGAGTAGTACACAAAAAATATTTAGATTGGAATATTCATAATAAGGAAGTAAAACCTGAAACTTGGGGAAACCACATGTTGAAGACTTTGTTCCTCCCAACTGTAGACTAGAGTCTTTGTCAACCTCTTTCACCCTCAAGCTGAGTTCAAAATCCAAGGGGCTGCCTACATGGCCTCTTTCATACTTCTAAGTACCAACTTGTTGTGTCAAAACAATATAAATTCTATGTGTCAATTCAATAATCAGTGCATAGCCTTTCATAGCTATCATATTGCATCATAGAATGGTGTATCATTCCCTTGTCATGACTTCTTTTTGTTTTTCCTAGGACTTGTGATACTTGTCTTGAGCCTCTTGCTCACTGACCACCTATCAGATTTAGTTTCATACTTGTTCATAGATTCTCCTATAAATATGGAATTTGTCTTTTTGTAGTTGAGTTAACTCCACAACTTGTCTCAGTTTGCCTCCAATTATCCAGCGCCTTTGGGTTCCTAACTCCCTCTTTATAAGCAAATTCAATGTATGCCCCTTTTTCCATATGTCATTTATTTTCATAAAATTAGAAAGTTTTACATTTCATATTTTTCAAACGACTAAAGTGTCTTTTGGAAAAATAAATAAAATTCTAAAAATAAAAATAATAATAATTGTCAAAGTTTCAAGTCGTGGGGTATCACATACACCCCCACTTAGAACTTAACATCGTCCTTATTGTTAACTAGTTTCCATTAGTATTATTCTGGAACATAAATGGATTTTCTTCCAGCATATTTTTTTCCATTTCCCAAGTAGCCTCTTCTGGAATAACGTACTTCCATTGCACCTTTACCTGTCCTATGTCGTGATTATGGAGTGTAAGTTCCCTCTTATCAAAAATATGAACTGGATCTACTGGGAACTCTCCCATGGGTTCCACCTGCATCATTTTCCAATCCACAACATGAGTAGAGTCATGTATATACTTTTTCAGTAATGAAACGTGAAACACATCATGTACTTTCGCTGTAGCTGGAAGTGCAACTTGATAAGCTACAGGTCCTATTTGAGCAAGAATCTTGAATGGAACACAATATATAGGTGCTAAATAAGTATACCTACTCATCCTTAAAGAAGTATTTTTAGTCTTAACTCTAATATAAACATGATCTCCAACATTCAACTCCCTTGGAGTTATTTTTGAATCAACATAAAAAAAAATCCTACTCTGAGCTACTTTCGGGTTCTGTTGTACCTGTTTCACTATAAGCTCCATGTATTTTAACTTATATGGTCCTATCATCATTTTGTTAACAATATTACTCCATGAAACGGGTGTATTACATTATCTTTTGTATAAATTTCAAAAGGAATAAGCTGTGTTCAATATTGATAATGATTATTATCAACAAATTGAACTAAGAATAAATGTTCTTCCCATTTATTAGGTCTATCCATAATATACATTCTAAGCATGTCTTCAAGAATCTGATTAGTTATTTTATTTTTCCCATCTATTTGTGTATGATAAGTAGTACTAAATTTCAATTGGGTATCTAACCCTTTAAATAAGATTTCCAAAAAATTATTGTAAACTTAACATCCCTATCATATATTATAAATTTAGGGATTCCATGTAACCTAAATATTTCCTTCATAAATATTTCTACTACACTAATATCTTTGTTGGTTGATTTCACAGGTATGAAGTGTTTTTTCTTACTTAATTTATCAACCACGACCATAATTGAGTCATTTTGTTTACTACTTCTAGGAAATCTTGTAATAAAATCCATACATATCAATTCCCATTTCCATTCTGGAATGGGTAAAGGTTGTAGTAATCCATCTAGATGATGGTGTTCAACCTTAACTTGTTGACACTCTAAGCATCTAGCTAGATATTCAAGTGTTTGATCTCCTTTCATATTTGGCCAATAAAATCTGTTTGTTTCATAGTAATCAATTTCTTATGCAACTCATCTAAAATTAATACCTTAATTTCATTAGATTCTGGTACATATAGTCTATTTTTATTCATTAACAGTCCACTTTTTGAGAATCTAAAATCTGATTCTTTTGTTTATGCTGAATTATCAACAATTTTTAAGTTAATATTTTATTATTCTGGGTCTTTTTTCAACTTCTAACCTTACCCTTTCTCCTAAATTCGTTTCATAGTTATTCATATTAACTATATAAATCAATTTTGTATGCCTACTTAATGCATCTGCCACTTTATTTTCATTAACCTTAATGTGTTTTATCTCAAAATAATACTCACTCAAGAAGGATAACCACGTTGCTTGGTGATAATTTAAATTATGTTTATCAAACATATATGTCAGGGAAATGTTATCCGTCATTAGTAAGAATTTTCGGCCTACCAGATAATGTCACCACAATTTTAATGCATGTATTGTTGCAATTAATTCTCAATCATGTGTTACATAATTTTCTTCATGTTTCTTTAGTTTCCGTGATTCATAAGCTATTACATGGTTTTCTTGGATTAACACTCCTCCAAGACATTTGAGGCATGCATCTATACATACTACAAAGTCTTTATCTGGGTCTACTAATTTTAAAATAGGAGCTACAATTAAGATTTGTTTTAATTTGTTAAAACTCTCCTGACATTTCTTAGACCAGATGAACTTAGTTCACTTATTTTGCAATGATATTATAGGATATGGAATATTGGAAAATGTAACATCCCGCTCTGGCGCACTGAGTGAACTTATTCTTTGAGGACACTTGCTCACAAGTGATCCAGATTATTATGCTATTAAAACTTTTGATTTTGATTATGAGGGGTTATGGGTTGATGACATGTTGTTTTACTGCATTGACATAGACAGGTGTTATTGACTCGGTTTACTGAGTGTGCAGGATTTTGGACCTCGAGGATGCAGAGGCATCGATGGAACCCCTTGGACTGTGGATCGAATCAGGGAGTGTACCATTGGGGTTTGATTGTTTTACTATGATATTAGTTGATTAGATGATATGATATGGATAAGTTCTGACATGATTTATTGATGATGCAGGCGGATGATAGCTTGCCAACCAGACTCACATGTGGATTAAAGGGGTCACACATGACTAATAGAGATGTTGAGGGAGAGGTGTGGACAGCAGCCCTGCCACGTCCTACTAGCACTCATGTCGTGGCTCGAACTGTAGGTTAAAGTTTACCTAGTTCGAGAGGACCCACGATGTCGTGAGGGAAGACTGTGGCAGTCGCTCACGATGATTCTAAGGGGCATGCAATAAGGCAGGGGCCTTATTCCTTAGAGGCCCTTAGTCTCCCACAAGTTCACCTAGCGGAGTATTGACTCCAGGGGTTATTGATGTCTACCAAGTCATTCAAGAGGCGAGTGGCACCCGTGGAGCACATGGTGCGTCCTGAAGAGCATGTTGCACGAGAAAAATGGAGAGAGGCGAGTGGCACCGTTGGATCACATAGTGCGTCTTGAAGGGCACGTCGTGCAAGGGAAACAGATTAAGGTGAGTGGAACCCTTGGAGCACCTGGTGCGTCCTGAAGGGCACGTCACGTTGTTTTGATAAATGAATGAACCTAGACAGCCTTAGGATGAACAATGTGATAAGAATTTTTTAAAAACTCTTACCCTAATAAAATGACACCCATCACAAAAATTAAGGTCTAGGTCTAAATCATTGTAGTGGTAAAATTTTATCCTTTTTATTAAAATAATTTTGATA
>ML787021.1:364480-380626 GCA_009831015.1 Picea engelmannii
TAATTTTCACATACATGTCTATTAATTTCTTTTATTTCTACCCTTATATTTTTCTTGTTTTCATTTTACATAAATCAAATTGTCTTACAATAGTCTCATTATTATTTCATCACTTTACTATGAGCAAGAACCCATAGAGACTAAATGTTATATAAGTCATTTCCTCCAAGTATCATTTATTTTTGTCATAATTTTCACATACATGTCTATTAATTTCTTTTATTTCTACCCTTATATTTTTCTTGTTTTCATTTTACATAAATCAAATTGCCTTACAATAGTCTCATTATTATTTCATCACTTTACTATGAGCAAGAACCCATAGAGGCTAAATGTTATATAAGTCGTTTCCTCCAAGTATCATATACCATAAGATAATTGAAATATAAACTTAAAACTTAATGTTTAGTCCTTCACTATACATAGCATTTATAAATACTAATTTAAGTTTCATTCAACTAACTTCGCTATACATAGCATTTATAAATACTAATTTAAGTCTCATTCAACTAAGACTATTTACTATAGGTACTTGATAAACCTATATATAATTGTTTTTATTAGCGAGGACTATGTTTAATGATATACTCACTATTTATAAGGTCGTTATCATTTTGAACATGTCAAAATTCCATTAATAGGGGTCACATGAAAAATTGTTTAATGGTTATAGCACCCCATGGTTATACATTCTCCATTATGTACTTCAAACATTGTGTAAGGATTTCTAATATGACACAAACCCTGTCGTAGCCTATTATATATTTTTACTTTAACTCTATTCATATATTTACCATATATGACTCAATGTATTCACGCATGCATTTTATTTTATATATTCATACCTTTGTTTCACTAGGTGATTTTTGTATTATGTATCTATGTTGAGGTAAGCATTGTCATAATACATTTTCATTGCAATTCTTATATTCTTATCATCCTGATGTATATTACATGGAATACAAAGGAAAAATCTTATAATAAAAGTGATTAATCACATAGTTTTACGAGGGGTCTAATATCGTGTTATGGTACAATTTCTTATTAAAAATCATAACAATTTTTTCTTCCTTAAATAGAGTGTAATACATAGAATTTACCACGCATCGTTCCTACATGCACCACATGTATGGTTTACAATCTTGAGGATATTTCAACAGATTTTTTTCTAAGGAAACATATGTGTCGTGTGATTATGCTCACAAGTGTTAGGGTTTCCTTTCAGACCCTTAAAAAATTCTAACCTCTCCCGAACTTGGTTCATTTTGCATCATTTCATTTTATTTTGTTTAGATCTGCATTCATCCTAAGAGGTTTTGAGATTTCAATAGTTTAAAATAATCCATCTCGTTCCTAGAGAGTTTACGAGTTAGAGTAGTGAATATTTTACTACCCATAACGCATTTCATTCACAAAAAATATAATGTGAATGTGTCGGGGTATTGATAGATTTTTTGGCTTGCAGATGGTTGGGTTTAATCAATCTCAAAGATAGCACTTCTAAGAGTAAGAGTTTTTATGGAGTTTGTATGTTTTTCCTTGATAGACTTATATATATATATATATATATATATATATAGTTTTAATACCGTGACTGTAATGTGTGTTTCGGGTCCTGGTGTGTCTTGGTTCTAGTTAGTCTATGGTTCAAAGAGTTTTTACTTGGATTTCAAGGCTTATCAACAGAAACCTAGAAAAATATAATCTCTGTGGTTCGAGTTTTCCTTAAAAGAATTTAATATTACATAAGTTGATATATTTCATTTTTTCTTCTTTGGTTTCCAATTAATGGTCAAAACATCCCAAATAATTTACTTTACTTGCCTTAAAACTCACTTAGGACTACTATTAAAAATGTTGAATATGTGCGGTAATTCACACATAGTATAGTAATGTTCCTTAGATTTATTTTTTGTATTTGCACAATGAATTGAATCTTTGCTAAAAGATTATACTTGGGTATTTTAACTAATGTTGGGCCTTGTTCGTTATTGTGAGGGGTACCCATTATTTTTCCAACATCCCTGAGCATTCACATGTTGCTCATTGGGAAAGAAATGAGACACGAGAAGCACCCTAAACTTCCATGGTAAGTTCATTTTTGTTTATGTATGTATTTGAATTATATTTTATTACTTGGACTCGTACAACTTACTAACCTATTTAACTACCACTCTGTAGGTCTTGAGGAGGTTGGTACCATGGATTCCAAGAATACCTTCACTTGGATAAGGTATTCGGGTTCCATCATTAATTATGTTCAAAGCATGATTTCACAAGAAGTAAGCTCACTTTTTCTACAATCTATCGAGCTAGTTGATTAGATAGACTTGTATATATATGTTCTTTTAAAGTCTCGTGGCTCTAAAACTGTTGTCTAAGTTTTTAGAGTTATGTAACTTTGATTAGACTATGTTCCTTAGTACAAATTATTTATTTGGATACATTTGCAGTTTTAATAACTAGACATCTCCTTGATCTTTAATTGGTTTGTGAGTGGTAATACTCCTCTATTCGTAGATCTAACTACAAAAATATCTATCGTTTTCTCTAACAAATCTTTTTGTATAAACATATTATATCCATTTATTTTCATGTAACAGTACATAGATCTAATACTATGATGACTTATTTACTCTTTTAAATAATTCATAACCATTAATCCTGAACACAGTAACACAAAGTAATACACAGTAAATATTCAGATCGACATATTCATAATAAGAAAGTAAAACCTGGAATTTGGGGAAACCACATGTTGAAGACTATGTTCCTCCCAACTGTAGACTAGATTTTGTTTCAATCTCTGTCACCCCCGAGCTGAGTTCGGAATCTAAGGGGATGCATACGTAGCCTCTTACAGAATTCTAAGTACCACCTTGGAGTGTGTAAAAATATAATTTTTTTGTGTCAAGTAAATAATCAGTGTGTATCCTTTCATAGCTATCAATTCACATCATAGAATGGCGTCTCATTCCCTTTTCAAGACTTGTTTTTGTTTTTCCTAGGACTTGTGACACTTGTCTTGAGCCTCCTTCTCACTAACCACCTTTAATTTTACATATGTTCAAAGATTCTCCTATAAATATGGAATGTGGTTTTTTTAGTTGATTTAACTCCATAGCTTGTCTCAGTTGTCAATTGGTCAACCCCTTTGGATTCCTAACTTCCTCTTTAAGAGTTAGTTCAATGTGTGCCCATTTTTCGATATATGCTTTATTTTCGTAAAATAATAAAGTTTTACATTTCATATTTGATCAAACCACCAAAATGTCTTTTAGAAAAATAAATAAAATTATAAAAATAAAAAATAATAATAATGGTCAAAGTTTCAAATAATGGGGCATCACAATAATGGAGTATCACAATGAGTATGTATTCACTGCATCAAGATATAATATTCACTAAACACATGAATATTCATGCACTATGTATGCACCACCTAGATAATATTTACCACTTTATGTATCCATGTTATATTGAAAAATAATGTACATCTCACTCTAATAATAATTTTTTTAATTAATATATATATTAATATATTTTCAAAATAAATTTAATTAAAAATATTAAAAAAATTAATAAAAAATTAAATATTGTATATTATTAAATAATGTTATATAAACTGTTATTTTTTCAAAATAAAATTAATTAAAAACTTAAAAAAAATAATGTGAATATTTTTATGTTTTTTTTTATTTAATATATAAATTATATCCAACCATATTAACAATGTATTATTTATTTATTTTTTAACTAATTTTTTTAATATACTAATTTAGTAAATTAAAATACATAAAAAACAAAAAATATTAAAAAAACAATTGTTAATTGTTAGGGGTGGAATGGCATGCCTCCACTCCTCATTATAGGTGGTTGAACTCATGCACCTGTAGTATGTCCTCATCTTGAGAGTGTTTGTGTAGTGGTTGGGGAGGGGATCGCCTCCACTGGAACACTTTAGGTCAAATTTGGTTCATGATGACCTAATAAAATTATCATGAACTCGTGTTAAGAATAGTAATTTGCACATCTATTTTATAACTACATATTTAATTAGATGGATATCTCATGGTGGGTATAAGTTTTTTCATTTCCATTTTATAACCACATATTTATTTAGATGGATATCTTATGGTGGGTATAAGTTTTTTCCATTAAAAGGTCATAAAATTTTCTACTAAAATTTTGAAAATATATTTTTAAATTTTTTTAATATTAAATTTATTATTTTATTCTTTGTTAATGTAATTAAAATAACAAAAATATATAATTCTTATTTAAAAGTAATTCTTAAAAAAAAATTAATTGCATCTTGTAAAATTGTAACTAGAATAACTATTAATTTTCGTACATATATTTTCTCAATATTCTCTCTTCTTTGTTGACACATTTTTATTTATAATATACTAATAAATCTATAATGTTATACACTCATGTTTTTATCATGCCATTTAGAACATGCATTATAATAAGAAAACTAGTATTTTTATTTATGCAATAATTTTTAATTTTATTTATTTTAAATAAAATAATTTTTAATTTTATTTATTTTAAATAAAATAAGATAATTTTATTTTTAGTATTTATTAAAAAACATTAATATTTTTAGTTTTACAACAATTTTTAATTTTATTTTTTTCTAACTAAAATAATATAATTTTACTTTTAATATTTATTAAAAAAATTTAATTAAAATGTTTTCTAATTATATTTTTTATATTTTTATTTATTGTAAATAATTTATCACTATTAAATGTTACTTATGTTTTAGCCAGTGTGTATCAAAACATTCAAAATTCAAGTTGATCTATTAATTTTCATAAGAGAAAATGTATTTAAAATAATATGGTTGTGTACTAATACTCCTTTACAATGCCAATTTGAGTAAAAGTTTTTCTTTGTATTAAAGTTTTTTTTTTTTTTAAATGAATTTGAAGAATCATTTTTTTTTAAATGGAGTGTGATTTCAAGACGTAATATTTTATGATAAAAATTTCTTTAAATACATAAAATAAAGATGTAGTTGAATTTTCAGATTCAATATACATGATCTCTCTCTCTCTCTCTCTCTCTCTCTCTCTCTATATATATATATATATAATGCTTCCATTTATTATGATGCAACATTGTATCACCCTATTACTTAATACATACATTCACACACACACATATATATATATAACTTGCTTCCACTTATTATGATGCAACATTTTGTCATCCTATTACTTAAGGTCATCTTATCAATATCTTGATTTTAAGAAATAAATCAATAAACTTAGAGTGAGTAACATTGTTTTACAATAATAATTGACTTTTTTATTTTAATATTGACAATATCACCCCAACTAACATTCACACACACACATATATATAACTTGCTTCCACTTATTATGATGCAACATTTTGTCATCCTATTACTTAAGGTCATCTTATCAATATCTTGATTTTAAGAAATAAATCAATAAACTTAGAATGAATAACATTGCTTACAATAATAATTGACTTTTTTATTTTAATATTGACAATATCACCCCAACTAACTAGAACATGTTCTTTGATATATATATATATATATATATATATATATATATATATATAACCTTAAAAATCTTATCTTATTATATATTATATATACATATAATTAAAACATAAAGTTATTCGATATAAAAGATATACAGAATCATATATAATAACATGTTTATAAATTCTTGAAAAATCTTATAGTTCTTGTGTGATTACCATATCTTCCCAATATTCACCACAGAGTGAAACGAATATAGCGTGGCAAAATCTCTTTTCTCATATAAAAATATGTTTATAAAATCTTTTAAAATAAAACAAAGATAAGATGTGGTCAATGTTTCATTATTAATGATTACTTTTCTATATTTATAAAATATTTTTAAAATAGAAAATATTTTTTAAATAAATATAAGATGTGTTCAATGTTTTATTATTAATGATTACCATATTTTCCCAAAATTAAGATATATAGGGTGACAAAATCTCCTTTCTCATATAAAAATATGTTTAAAAATCTTATAAAATAAACATAAAATGGTCAATGTTTTAATATTAATGATTATTAGATTATCCAAAAATTGCAATGTGGTTAATGTTTCACTATAAAAATATGTTTAAAAATATTATAAAATAAACATAAAATGGTTAATGTTTCAATGTTAATGATTATTAGATTTTTCAAAAATTACAATGTGGTTAATGTTTCAATATTAATGATTACTAGATTTACCAAAAATTTCTAGTAATGTTTCAATAAACGTGGCATAAGCTACTCTATTAATTTCTTATGATACCCACGACTTGAATAATAACGACGATATAAATCAAATGCCTCATACAAAGTATTAGACGGTCGAGTGCTTCAGGTAATCACTGCGTGAAGCAGAAGATAAAAGGAAATTAATACAAAGTTAGTAAAACCATAGCGCATTTTTGTATACAAGAAGTTAAACGAAAATATGACTCGGGTGAAAACAATAAGGAGGTTAGAATATTTTACGTTAAGGAAGAAGAGACATCATCAACCTTTAGTTCCTAAAAGACCTACACATAATGGAAGTCATTTTAAGACTGGAAATCATTTTAAGAAAAGTATATGAATAGTGTAGTATTATCTTATAAAAAGATAAAGAAATATATAATGGAATAACAAGTTAAACAAAGGTGATACATGTGACGAAAAGAGGAATCACATAAAGATATTCTCTAATGTAATGATGAATCTTCTAAAGTAAGGTTCTATGCCTATGAAATATGATTATGTCATGTAACCATCATGACAATTAGACAAGCATATTCAATAATCTTTTACAATAAGTATTTAATATTTTATGTTTGAAAAGTAGTAAAACATGCATATATTTATTTATGAGGGTAATATATATACATAATAATAATAGTAACTATAAATTTTTGTAGTAGCAGGAGACATTATAAAATGGTATTAGAGCATGGTTTAAACACTACGACTTTATGAACTCAAAAGTAATATATATATATATATATATATATATATATATATATATAACTTGTGTTAAAGATAAAATAATTGACATCAATTATGTTTTTGTTTTCACATATCAGAATAAAAAACAAGTGGCATGGCTAAAGATCTTAGAAAATCAACATCAAGTGGTTCATAGATGTATGTGAAATTAAACAGTGAACAACCACATGCTAACTTTGTAGGACTATTGGAAACCATGCATAGCATAAAAGTAGAATTACACAGTATGATAATGAAAAACTACTCAAGGCTAGTAAAAAACAAGAAGCGTTGAATGAAATCCTACTTAGAAACATGATTGATATGAAACAATTTATAAATATAGAACAAACTTCCAATGGTGCTAAAAAATAATTTTTCAAAACCAACTCTATCTACCCATAATTTTTCATGATGACTTGGTGAGCCCAAGTTGCTCCATCACCTGTGGTCATTCGAAACTACCTTGCCTCAGCCATAATGGTTTTCCCACACTTTTCTTACTACATCCATACTATCTTGCTCCACTTAAGGTCTTCCCATAACTTTTCCTTGAGATACAACAAGTTATATACACAAATTCCTTGTCAACTAAGTTATCCAACAAATATACTAGGAACACACCAATTGTGGCCTCAAACATTCTGCAAAAATACTACACTTAACCAATCTTATACTTAGACAAATAAAAATTATGAAAAGAACCATGAAAATTCAACACGTAGAACATTCACAAAAGTTAAACACAACATGTGACGTTGGGCAAAACCTAACTAGTTCCTAAGTCTATATTTTAATCTTGTACAATAAACAAATTCTTAATAAAAGAAAAAAGATACAATGGCACACACATAGTACATAAATATTTTTACCCTGCAAACCCAAATCGGGAAAACCAACCTATTTAGAGTCACACCTCTAATTTTCTATTCATCATCTTCATTGTTTACAATACAATATACATCTAGGATCCCGCAGCATCCAAACCCCTAATACATTGACCCATATTAATCAAGAACCCAAATTCCTGAATTGGAATTAGAAAACCATCATAAAAACTATGTCCCAAAATACCACAAACTACAAAAAAAAAAATGAGGCAAAAAATTATTCTTGGGGGCTCCCGCCTAGGGGGTGATAAGCAACCCCGAGACCCCCTCAGCTCCCATATTAGCGTACAGTATATGGGATCAATTTTTCAAAGAATATAACACATACCCAACATTCTCCCTCTTGTTTTTTTCTTTGCATATAGGGGGTTACAAGATTACATAGTCAACAATCTAGGGAAACAATTCCTACAGATAATCTAGGGTGAGTGCACAAAGTTGGTGGTTGAAAAAGTGGCAAGGGGGTTAGTAGGAACATGTGCATGTTCTCAAGAACACACATGCATTCCTAATACTACAAGTTTTTCAAGGCCCGAACCTCCAACAACCTTTTCATGTATGTTCGTCGGTAAGAACGCACACACATTCTTAGGAATGTGTGCATGTTCCTAATAGGAATGCACACATGTTCCTATTGTGCCTGTTTTTTAAGGATCATCGATGCATTTTGTGCTCATTTTCACATCGTGCCTCACAAATTTCCTTCATTGAACAAGAAAAAATGACAAGTAAATAAGGAGCAAAGCCCACAATCTTTCCACCATGTCCATCACAAGAAAGGTATGGTTGATTTTTTGTCATTTCCTTTCTTTGTTTTGCAAAAAATAATAAAAAATAGTCATAGGTTATGGATGTAAATCCAAATGGCATTGAAAAATTATTATCAAGGTTCCCTACACATAATTAATACATCAATGTAAACAATTCACCAATCTTGTATAGGTTTTTTTCAAGTTCATTGTAAACATAACACATAGTTTTTCTTTGTTTTACAAAAAATTATGTTAATGATTTTTTTGGGATAAAATAACATTGTTGTTTGTAATACCTTAGTTAGAAGTCCACTTATTAATTTATCTTACTAAACTATAACGTATATTAAAAATGGAACCTGGTGACAATTTAAAGCTCCCACCAACAAACCAATGAGAGAAAAACCCCAACCCACAACAACCACCCAATCTAAACACCAAAATTGATGAGGCATTGGATACATTAAGAAAATGTGTAGATCAGTTAAGGGGCACCATAGAACCAAGCAAAGTGTCCTTGGCTACTTCTTTGGGCATCATTGTGTTGGCATATTTTACAGGAAGAGTGTGTTTATCATTGATGGAAAGAACAGAAACGACAATGGAAAACAGGAAAAGTATAATCTTAGGAGGAGAAGCGAATAGTATGCAGAGATCAAAGCTCAGAAGGGAAAGCATGGTACATAAACGTGATCAGGATCAAATCCTTCATCGTGGATCTGCTTTGAGATTCTTCATGACTGTTGGATCACTTTAAGTGGAAGGATAGGATAAACGGGGAAAAATGGTTGAGAATTTGATTATTCGAATTTTCGTCAGCCATCGGATTGATTTAAGTGGAAGGACAAGATAAGCAAGGGCTGAGATCTTAGATCTCAATCACCTGAATTTTTGTCAATCATCGGATCGAAATAAATGGAAGGATAGGATAAGCAAAGATGGAGAGTCGTTGGATTTAATCCAAGGAAAAGTTGCATCGCAGTCAGATCGAGTCGTTGATCTAAGATCTTGATCGAACAAAAATCATTCATTTCGGGTCTAAATATGTGAGGAGGTTATGCTCTGTAAAAATATCACTTCAAGATTTTTTCAATTTGAGATTTGAAAATCCTGAAGCCCAGAGAGACGGAGAGCCAAAATAAATCTCGATCATCCAATCATCTGAAATAGATCTCAGTCGTCAGATCGTCAGGAGTAAATCTCAAGCGTCAGATCGTCTGAAGTGATTTGGGTCGTTTGATCCAGAGCGTCAGTTTTAGATTTGAAATCCCCAAAGTCTAGAGATCCGGAGAGCAGAAATAAATTCTCGATCGTCAGATCATACGAAGTAGATTTTAGTCGTCAAATCATCCAAAGAATATCTCAAGCATCAGATCGTCTGAATTGAATCTAGGTCGTCTGATCCAGAAAAGACCTGGAATAAACCTATGGACTCTGGGTAAAGACCCAAAGTAAGGCTCAATCGTTCGATTCAAGAGGACACATGGAAATAATCCACATACTTCGAGGGGAAGTGAATTTTGAGACTTGAGATTTCAGAATTCTGGAGACCCAAAGGAGATCTCGACCATTGATCAAGAAAGGGGTCGCAAAACCGTTGATCTGGTTTAAAGGTCAAATTCCTGAAGTAGAGGTAGATTCATCTATTAAGAAGGACAAGTGTTCGCAGATCATCGACTCCAGAAGATTGGCGTATGGAGGAAAGCAGGGTTTGAGATTTGAAACTCCTGGAGCCCGGATCACGAAGTAAATCACAATTGTTGATTTAGGAAGGTTAGATCTTATCTGAAAAACCTGAAAGGACAGATCTGAACCATCAGTTTAGGAGCACTGTCAAGATCGTGAGATTGATGGTCCCATCGTATTGCTGGGCCAAAACATGCTCAGGTCTTAATTTTTCTTGAGTGGGCCACAATCGAAACCACGATATTGCTAAAGGAATACGTGGAGCTCTGTAGTGAATTGTGGGGTGAAAAGAGGATTTCCCTCAAACCACCTTTGTTTGTGCCCGCAATCACGTGGTCACATGAGAGCATCACACAAGGTCACATCAACAAAATATTGAGGAAGGAGCTAGCGCTGCTAGGCTCCACATTGTAGGTTACGCATTGAAAAGTAAAAAAGCATATGCGCGTATAATCCAATGGCACTGATCAAACCAAATATGATCGAAGGGTTATTGTTTCATCTCATGATTTCTTGATCAGTTACAATTTAGTTACACTAAATGAATCATTGTTTCTGAGTGATTGAATCATTGTTCCTGATCATTGGATTCATGATTCGTGAGTGTTTTTTAGATTCTTAACTTGATCATTGGAGATGTAGAGTGTAATGGATGATGAGAGCAGGAGTAAAAGAAAAATGTCATGACAGAGAAAGGTTGTTGTTTCTCTATAAAAATTAGTTGAACTATAAGCAATGAATGTTTATATCATCAACTGGGGGAGAAAATGCAGAGATGAATAAAATAAGCTAGATAGAGCAGAAATGGTAAAAACAGCAGACTGTATGAGAAGTTAAGTGAAAGAAGATGCGAGCAGGAACAGACTGATGCAGGAAGAGAAGAGAAGTGTAGCAGAACAGTGATGAGACTGGTAAGCCATTGATAAATACTATATCACTGTAATAAATTTATGAAATATTTATATCTCAGGGTGGTAGGGCGGTGCTATGGAGGACTGTTGTCCTTAGAGTTTCAAGTGGTTGCTTGAACATAGGGATTTGTAGCTTCCATCTGGTTGTAGCCAGAAAAACCAGGGTGGTAGGGTGGTGCAAGGGAGAACCATTGTTCTCTGTTATGCATTATGGTGCCTGTGTGGCTGGAAGTTGGTGCTTCCATCTAGTTGGTGATGGAACACTCAGGGAGTTGGTGCTTCCTTCTAGTGGGCGCTAGAGAAACCAAAGAGTTGGTGCTCTCAGCAAGTTGCAGCTTGTTAAAGAAGAGGTTGTAGCCTCATTTTGAGTTGTTTCTCAAAGAAAGATGGTGTACAGAACTTAAAAGATTGCCTATCATTCAAAGAAGAAGAAGAGGTTTTCTCCCTTTATGGGTTTCCTTGTGAATATTTGTCTCTGTGTATATCATATGTGTGATTGATGTTTGAAGGAAATTCAACCGATAAGCCTCATATGTTTGATGGAAAAATTTCTTCCTTCTCAAAGGTTAGAATGAGAACATACATCATGGCCTTAGGTGTTGATATTTGGGATGTTGTAGAGACTGGATATACAAAACCTGTTGTGTTAGCTTCCAAAGATGATAAGTTAGAATTTAGCTTCAATGCAAAGGCAATGAATGCTATCTTGAGTGGGCTTGATGAAGCTGAATTTGTAAAGGTCATGTAACTTGAATCTGCCAAAGAAATGTGGGATAAAGTTATTAGTAGTTATGAAGGAGATGAGAAAGTAAAAGATGCCAAACTTCAGACACATAGATTGAAATTTGAACAAGTAAAGATGAATGAGGATGAAATAGTTAGTAAATATTTTTTAAGATTTGAGGAGCTTGTGAATGCCATGAAGGGTCTTGGTGAGAATATTGAAGATGCATATTTAGTTCAGAAGATTTTAAGATCTCTACCTAATATATTTAATCCAAAAGTTTTTGCAATAAAAGAACTGAATGATATTAAAACTTTGTCTATTGATCAACTCCTAGGAACTCTAACTTCTTATTAAATGAGGATTAGCAAAGATAAATCAATCACTAGAGAAGCATCTTTTAAAGCATACAAGAATACTGATTTGGAATTAGATGATATTGAGGGAAAATTTGTGAGAAGTTTAAAGAAAGGATTAGGAAAATACCAAGGCAAGTTTCCCTTCAAATGTTTTAATTGTGGAAAGATAGGTCACTTTGCATCTAAGTGTCCACACAAGAAGAAGGATCAAAACTCTGAAGGTGAAGAGAAGTACAAATCCAAGAGATTTGGTAAAAAGAAAAGATTATGTGTAAACAATGATGACCCTTCAGAAGACACAGATAGTGACTCTTCCTGTGAATATAAGGTTAATGAATTTATGCTTATGGCCAAATAGGATTATGGTAATAAAATCACAGGAAGTGATGTTAATTATGAAGAAGTTGTGGTTGATATGGAAGGTGAACTAATCAGTTCTTTAGAAGAGATTGAAAGACTCGGACTTAAGAAGAGAAAACAAAACCAGTTGTTGATGTAGTTTGAAAAGAATGGTAAAAAACCTGATGAAGACTTTGCCCTGCTAAAAGTGGAGTTAGAAGAGGCAAAGAAAATAGAGGACACTCTGAAACAACAGTTATCAGAGAAGAAGGAAAGATGTGAAGCCTTGGAAGAAGAGGTAGTAAAAAGAAAAAAATAGATGGAGAAGTTTAAAGCATTGTATCTCCAAAATATTCCAAGAATTAAAGCCTCAACATAACTAAACGACATTCTGAGAAAACTGAGATCTCCTTTGTTGAATATTGGGTTAGGCTATGTAAGTGGTTCAAGCAGCAAACAGAAAAAAAATGCAAAGAGTCAGTAAAGATGATCAAGTTCCAAGTCAGCAGACAATCAGACCATGTGATTAATCTGCCACCAAAAGATAATAAAGACAAGATGATCCCTGATAAAAAACAAAGATATCAGAAGATGGAGCAACAAATTCCAAGAAGAAGGCCATCCTTCAAGTACCAAAATTTCTTCCATGGTTATTGTTTTTACTGCTCTAATTTTGGTCATAAGATTGCATATTGTCAAATTAAGTTTAGAGACATGCAACTGAGGATATCAAGAAATAAACAATCTTTGAAACATAGAACTAAACAACCAATGAGTAGACAAAGTTGCACCAATCGCTTTGACCTATTGAAAAATGAGCTCGAATGATATAATTGTCATAACTTCGACCACAAAGATGCAAACTACCATTTGAAGAATTACAAAGCAGATCCAAGGATAAAACCCTTAGCTAGAAATGCCAGCACATGGAAAAAGAAAGATATTGAAAAATGTGGTCTACTACTTTCAACTCAAAGACAAAACAACCCCTGATATATTGACAGTGGATGTTCCAAACACATGATTGGAGACAAAAGTAAGTTTATGTCTCTAAGTGAAAGGAAATAAGAAAATTTAACCTTTGGAAATGATGCACTAGGAAAAATCAAAGGTAAAGGAATGGTAAGTCTAAGTAATGGTAAAGGGAAATCTCAAGATGTGTTGTTTGTAGATGGTCTGAAACATAATATTCTTAGTGTCAATCAAGTTTGTGACAGAGGATGTAAAGTTGTTTTCACTTCTAAAGATTGTGAAATACAATCTGTGAATTCAGGATAGTTGACTGCAAAAGGCATAAGAACAGAAAACAATGTCTATGTTTTGAAAGAAGAAAAAGAAGAATGTCACTTAAGAAAGTATAATGAAAGTTAGTTATGGCATAGGATACTTAGAGACCTAAATTTTGATCATCTAATCAAACTTAGAAATAGTGGGGCAGTAAAAGATCTTCCAAAAATATCAAAGCCATGTGATTTTGTATGCAAACCTTGCCAAATAGGAAATCTCACTCGGACACAGTTTAAATCTAAGAAATTTGCATCAACAGAGAAACCTCTTCAGTTAGTACATCTGGATTTATGTGGACCATCAAGGAAGGAAGGTACAGGAAAATAAAATTACGTCATGTTGATTATTGATGATTATTCTAGACTTACATGGGTTTCCTTTTTGAAAGAAAAATCTGAAGCATTTGAAAAATTCAAAGTGTTTAAGGCTCTGACTAAGAATCAAATAGGAAAAATATTGAAGGTAGTAAGGTCTGATAGAGGAGGAGAGTTTAGTTCAAGGGGCTTTAAAGAGTTTTTTGATAAACATGGGATCAAAAGAGAGTATACTATTCCAAGGACTCCACAGCAAAATGGAGTAGTTGAGAGACAGAATAGATTATTTCAGCAGATGGAAAGATCAATGATGAATGAAAGGAATATTGCTTAGACATATTGGGTAGAAGAAATTCATACAGCTGTACATATTCTTAACAAAGCCCATCTTAGGCCACAAAGTGACAAGGATCCTTATGAACTATGGTTTGGAAGACTTGCATCAATCAAGCATTTTAAAGTCTTTGGGAGTAAGTGTTATATCAAGAACAATGATGAAAATATTGGAAAATATGATGACAAGGTTGATGAAGGTATCTTCTTAGGGTATGCTAGAAATAGTAAAGGATACATATGCTATAATAAGAGGAAGCATAAATTGGTTGATTATATTGACATAAAAGTTGATGAAGAAATCTCGGTATGAGATGTAAGTAGTGTTGAATCAACAACAGAGGATATAGTTGAAGTTGAAGATGAATAGGTCCAAGAATAAGAAAGAGAATACTCTGAGTCAGATGAAGATACAAATACTCAGGCAGACTCAAATCAGCAGACAACATCAAATCCTCCCTCCAGAATTACTCAAAAGAATCATCCTGCAAGTCAGATAATTGGTGAGAAAGACAAAGGTGTACAAACCAAGAGAAGGATAATCAAAGACACTAAGAAATCACATATATCCTTCATATCCATGGTGGAACCCAAGAACTTTAATGAATCTAGTAGAGATTTAAATTGGTTAAAATCAATGAATGAGGAACTGGATCAAATTGAGAAGAAAAATACTTAGGAGCTTGTTCCTAGACCTGCAGATAAGAATGTAATTAGCACCAAATGGGTGTTTAAGAATAAAATGAATGAACAATGAAAAATTATTAGGAATAAATCCTAGCAGACTGTACAAGAACTTAAGCGCAAGAAGATGCAAGAAGGAACACACTAATGCAGGTAGATCAGAGAAGTGTAGTAGAACAGTGATGAGATTAGTAAGCCATTGATAAATATTGTATCACTGTAATAAATTTCTGAAAGCAAAGATTTATATCTCAGGGTGGTAAGGTGGTGCTAGGGAGGACTGTTTTCCTCGAAGTTTCAGGTGGGTTCTTGAACACAGGGAGTTGTAGCTGTTGGGTATGTGTTATATTCTTTGCACGAGTAGTAGTGTCTGAGCGCCTGCGCGCGGGCGCGCAGGGGGGCAGAGCCCCCTGCACGGGGGTTCGGGGGCAGCGCCCCCGAAAAATTTTTTTTGGTCCGACATATTTTCGCCAGTTTCGGGCCGACATATTATTGCCGGGCAGACATATTTCCGGGACCACATGATATTAGGTGGTTTTTCGGCACATGGTTTTTGCCGATGGTTTTCTATTTTCGGTTAAGGAATTAGGGTTTTGGACTAATCCAGGTCATTGGGTTAGGGATTTGGATGCCGCTGGCTCCTATATGTATATTGTATTGTAAACAATGTAACAATGTGTATCAATATAATATATGCTGGTTTTCCCGGTTCGGGTTTCCAGGTGAAAAATCTCTGTGTAATGTTTGTATTTGCCATTGTATCTTTTTTGTTCTTTTCTGAATATCAGTTTGCAGTAGATATTGTACAAGGTTAGAATTTACATTTGGTATCAGAGCTTTATTGGCTTCAGGGGG